>VZRV01006019.1:581084-606155 GCA_013398115.1 Falcunculus frontatus
GCTCCGTGCCCCCGCTCGCCCTGGTGCACGCTGTCGCTGACAGGATGAAGCTGCGGCAGGTCTCCGATTTGAGTGACTTCAGCCGAGGCCACTGGCTGCGGGAGTTGCTATGCCGCGCAGAAGAGCCCAGCCACGTCCAGTCCAGCCCCGACGGGCAGCATCTCCTGCTCCTGCAGAAGAGCCGGCCGCCCACCCTGCCCCGGGTGGTGGCCTTCCAGCGCCACAGCATCGCTGGAGCCGACCTGGAGAGGACCTGGCAGCCGCCCCAGCCAGCCCTTGTGGGACTGCTCTTCCTGCAGAGCCCTGTGGTACTGGGCTCCTGGGTACTGGCCGTGGTGTGGGAACATGGCCGGACCGAGGTCTGGCACTTTGTGGTGGCCGTGGGCTGGCAGCTGCTGCAGACACTGGAGCTCTGCCAGGGTGCCCGGGCACGAGTCGTCTCCGCGTGCAGCCAGGGAGCCAGCCTGGTGTGGTGTGAGGAGAGGCCGCCGCTGGGTGCTCACTCGGACATGAGCAAGTGTGCCTTCAGGTTCTGTGTCTGTGCCCGTGCTCTGGAGTTGGGGGAGCAAGGTGTGCGGCTGGGCACTGTGAGGATAGTCCTGCACAACAGCCCCGAGTACCAGGTCCTGGCTTCCCCCCAACACGTCTTCCTAGTGCCTGCTGCTGACGCCGGCTTTGCCACCACTTCCAAGTTCCTCCTCATCTGGCATCCAGAGAAGGCAACGTTCACCATCACAGCCCCCTCTGCAGGCTTCATTCACAGCAAGGTGCTACGCTCCAGCAGCGAGTCAGACTTCAAGAAACTCCTGCTGGATTCTGTGGGCCTCCTCTCAGGTTTTGCACCTCTGGACATTCACACCTCCACTGTGTCCAACAGTGGGGGTCTGCTGCTGGTGAGCACAAAGGGTTCTGTGAGTGTCGTGGAGCCAGATGGGACACAGAGGCATATCTTTGACCTGGAGGGGGGCCCCCTGCCCCAAGGGAATCCTGTCCGGCTGAAGACCTTTGGCAGCATCCTGGCCTGTGTGCTGGCTGGAGTACTGTACCTTGTCGACCAGAATAGTGGAAGGCTCATAGAAAAGGAAGTCCTGAGCATGAAAGAGGTGCATTTCCTGGAGTCCCAGGGAGAGGAGGACAGCATCCAGCTCCTCACTCAAACTGGCATCTACAGCTTTAGCTTCTCCAAACCTGAGGACAGCAGCAGGCCTGAGCCATGCCTGGTGGAGATGGTGTTTGAGGAGGCCTGCAGATATTACCAGAGGAGGAGCCTCAGCAGCTCCAAGCTGACGGTGGAGAAGTTGAAGAAAGGTGGTACATTCCAGGCTCCTGTGGTCCTCGCTGCCATCCTGCAGCACAGCCTCCACCAGAAGCAGAAGCCAGCCCGAAGCCTGCAAGACACTTATGCCAAGCTGTTGGGCACACTGAGCCTGGAGCTGCAGAGCTACATGAGTCTGGAGCTCCTCAAGACTTGTGTGGTATGTGCCCCAGAGAGTGAGGTGGAAAGCTACTGCAAGGAGCTGGTGGAGCAGGAGGTCAGCCGCATTCTGCAGTCTGACATGGACAAGGACAACTTGGCCTATCTGAACTCTGTCTTTGCCTCCTTCCCCAAGGCTGCCTGGAAGGCCACAAGGAGCTGCCTGCAGCTGCAGCAGAATGGGGATGGCCTCTTGGTAGCTAGGGCCACCCCAGAGGTATGGAAGAAGGTCCTATGTCAGCCACAACTGGAAGAGGTGGGTCAGAATGGGATGGTCCCACTCTTTGAGCTCATTTGCGCCTCCTTCCTGAGGTTCAAACCCAAGTGGTTGCCCAGCTTTGTGGAGCTGACCCAGCAGTACGTTAGCAACTCTTGGTCATACAGCAGCAAGGAGGGCCCAGAGGGCCGGGTGCCACTGTACAAGAGAGCACTGGGAGTGCTGGCCCGAAAGAACAAACACGGCGAGGCAGATGATGAGATGGAGCTGGAACTGCTGCTCTGCAGCAAGAGGCCTAAGGCCGTGCTGCAAGCTCTGCACCTTCTCGTCCGTCTGAAGCAGTGGCAGCGGGTGGTGGAGGTGGCAGAGAAGTTTTCCAAACTCAGCCCCTTGCTTAACAAGGAGATATTCACCACACTGCTGGCTGAGTTGGCCCAGCATCGGGAGCTGGACCCTTATCTGGACAGGCTGTGGCCACTGTGCCCCGCTGAGCTCACCGCCTCAGACATCCTCACCATGGTCCTGCAACACCTCCCTCACTCCCAGGGGGACCCAGTGCCTTTCTCCAGTGAGGGGAACCAGCTGACTGTGGGCTTGCTTAAGCCACTGCTGCAAAGGGTTGTGCAGTGTCCCGGTGTCCAGGAGGAGATGTACTCTGATGCCCTGCAGAGCACCACCTTCCCCCCTCCCACCCCGCCCCGAGAGTACAAAATCTCCTCAAAAGCAGTGGCCGATGATGTTCCTCAGCCACCCATGGCAAGGACTTCCTCGCCCTCAGCACTGCTACAGGATGACAGTGTGTGAAGGGGGGAAGGACGATGTGATCCCAAGCCCTGGGTGTACAAGGAAGGGAAAGCTGCATCCACCCTAGGAAATGCTACCTGTCCTGGCAGTATGGAAGCCTGCTCCTTTCTGAAGCGTCCCTGCAGCAGCATCTCGAAGAGCCTGTTGGGTGGCTGGGGTTGGGGGATCTCCTCTGAGCCAGGGCAGGCTTTCTGGCTGCTCCTAGCAAGTGCAATTGTGTATGTGCCAGTGGAGGAGCAAATGCTGGGTGCATTTGCAGATGAAAACACTGGCTGCACTACAGTGCCCAAAGCACTTTGTTTTCAGCTTCTTTGGTTCCTTTTTAAGTCCACTTCTACTTCCTTGATCCTCTAGTACTGGTGGTGGAGTGGTAGGCAGGGATACCCACAGTCTTCCCCCCCCCCATTCTCTGCTCAGTGAGTTGGGTGGTACCTCCAAGCTCTGCCTGTGAGAAACGGGGCATGTTTCTTGCAGCTGGGTCACTGAGTCGTGCCGCTTTGGGCTCAGTCAGATGCTAAATGCCAGTGTGGCACAGCTCCATGGCACTGGGGGTCCCAGCACAAACGCTGGCAGCTGCAGCACTCCACACGTTGTGTTGCCACAATTCCTCTGGGATCAATCCTGTAGCTGTGACTGATTGCAGCTACTTAGCTGAAAAGAGCAGCCTAATTCCCTTATCTCTCTGTCCCAGACTGTACCCAAACTCTCTTCTGAGCTGAGAAGCTTGCAGCAGCCTGTGTGAGCTTGGGGCTGGCCCTGCCTTTCCCCTTTCTTTGTGGAAGCTTAGATTATGCTGCAGGACACCCGGGCCCTCTGTTCCCATCTCCTCTACCTTTGCCCTTTGCATACAAAGGGGCTTTGTCAGGGTTGTCTGGCTCATATTGTGCCTCTGTTTGCAAAACCAGTGTAACTTGAGAGCGGTTGTGCAGGAAGATCCAGGTTCGAGCCTCTCTCCGGTGCCCTGTGCCTGGCCCCCTCCACCAGGAGGGAGACCCTGGCTGTGGCTTTGCCCCTGCATTCTGGACTGTGGTGTAAAGGAGCTGTCTGTTGCCTTGTTGGGTTGCAGGAGATTCACCTGCATTAATCCTCTTGAGAGTGGTCTAAAGTGTGGAAGACAGACTCCTTTTAAAAATAAAGGTTCCTAAAGCAGTGCTGAGGTGGTGGTGAATGTTATGAGGGTACACACCCTCAGGAGGAGGGTGGTTTTGTTTTGCTTCTGGTGAAAAGTGGCCAGGCTCATCTCTGTGGTGCTGCCCAGCGTGGCTCACCACTGGTACAGCTGGGCTTGGCAAGCATGCCCAGACAGCCCGTTCCCTCTATGGTACTCGGCTGCCTACCACTATGAAGCCATGGAGGCAGGAGTCTGCACAGGCAGGCTGGAGCATGTGTGCCACAGGGAAGGGCCATCCAGGCCGTGCATGGCTGTGGCTGGGCTCAACAGAGAGTTGAGGAAGGGAGGATTTTTTTTCTCAAGAGTTGCAAATTGTCTATTTTTTAGGAAAACTAGCAACAGAGAGCACCTGGCTGGCCCAGCGAAATCCTGCTGCCAGGCACAAAGTGTCAGAGCTGCCGTTGGAGAGAGTCTTGTTTGTGAAACCGCTGTAAAGATGTGGTAGGGTCTCCCCCAGACAAGGGCTTGGCTGTGGAAAGTCCCTGTGGTGGAAAAAGGCCTGGCAAAGAGGAAGAGGAACTGCTGCAATGGTTCCCTAGAGACTGGCTGGTTATTGATGAGACCTTCCTTGTGGAGAGCCTTGTGCTATGGCCATGGGGTGCTGTGAGTTTCCCTCTCACACTGTGGAGCCACCTCAATTCTGGCAGCTGCCATGTGCGTGAGCGGAGGGAGCGTGGCCTGAAAGGAGAGCTGGTGGCATCTGCCATGGGCATTTTGTAATGAGCTGTCCTTGCCTCCTCTCCAGGCAGCTGCTGGCCTTGCCTGACGCTGCTCTCACCCACCTCCCAGGGCTGCTCGGGAGGAGGATGATGGATGGACCCAAGCACCTCTTGGAACCATGGCTTCAGGGATTGGAACACTGCCCTGGAGCAGTACTGAATGGGGAGCTGCTAAGCGCAAGCCCCACACCTTGGCAAAGGCTGTGCAGTCTTTTGGGGGGAACATCTTCATTGCCAGGGCTGGGTTTGGGTGCAGGTGGCCACAGTGACACGGTGAACGAGGGTCAAGGTCCCTGCCTTCCAGCACTGGCTCTGCAGAGAAGGCAGAGCAGGGAAGAAGCAATACCTTCAAAGCCAGCAAGCGGAAACTGAAGCCAGCAGCAGTCCTGTGTGAGCTGGCATCCTTGAGGCACAGCAAGGGAACAGGAAGCAGGGAACACGATGCAGTAGGGACAGCCTGAGGCTTGGGGGCAGAAGCCTCCATGTGTGGGCCCTAGACAAGCAGGAAGTTGTCAGAATTCTGGAGGCTGAGGGTTCAGGGCAGAGGAAAACTAGAGACAAAACTTAGCAGAATGCTTTCCAAGGGGGTGCTGGATATCTCACTCCAAGGACCAGGAAGGGCAGGCATCCCTGGGGGAAGCAGGGGCCAAACCAATCTGAAGGACAGATTCAGCTGAGTGATAGGCAAGCACAGGGCTCTCTTTGCAGCCAGACTCTGCTGGGGGGAGACAGCAGGAGGTAAGGCCGCTGCAGCTTCAGATAACGCCCAAAGGAAAAACTAGGAATTACATCTGAAGGCAAGTGGAAAAAGCAATAAAGCAGATGCACGTAGTGGAGGGGGAGCTGGCCAGCCTGGCCCTCTCACTCTGCTCCAGAGAAACTTGGACTTTGCAACAAAGGAAATGAGTCAAGCTGCTCACGTATATCCCCTGTGCCTGACACGGCTTTCAGGATGGTCCCTGCGCTTGCACCAAGGAGCAGCACAAAGCAATACCTGAACTCGCCCCAAGGCTCTAGACCAAGTCACCCTTGATTTATCTGTGCATGTAGCTCTTTCTGTGCAGAGCATGGGGTGTGCAGGGGTGAGCACAGAAAGTACTGATGCCACCAGATCTTGCAGAGGGAAGGAGGTGTGCACTGCAGGCACCCCATAAACTCACTGGAAACCCACAGATGATACATACCAGGCTTGCCAGAGGGAAGTGCTCACGCACTGGGGACAGCTTGGGGTGGCACTTCAGGGACAGGAGGCTCTTTGTGTGGCTTTTCCCAGGGAGGGACCTGGCACTCACCCAGAGGTGCAAAGGTTTGCCCAGTGAGGGGAACATCACCCAGTCTTGGTGATGCTGAGCAGTGATCCTCTGTCAACCCATAGGCTGGCTGTGGGCAGAGCACACTTGGGAACACCAGAAAGAGCCCCCTGGTCCGAGGCACAGCCTCAGCCTGTGCCAGCAGTGGGGAACCCTCCATACCCCTACCCCTGTATACTTCCATCTCAGCTAGACCTGAGGAGCGCAGTCCCATCCCACAGTGCACACAAACACACCATTTATTGTTTGACACCAAAAATTACAGCCTTGGAAAGAGGCAGGCTCCCTGCAAAAATAAATAGTCACATTTTTCAAGTGAGGGGGTCTGTCCATTTCCTCCTCCATCTGCAGGTGACGGGGGCTAATGCCTTGTGGAAGGCCTGGGGATTTTGTAGGAGTTGAATGTGGGTGGCCTGCAAAACCAAGGTCACCAACGTCACCCCCAGCCACAGAAGGGAGCAAGGGACAGCTCAGGATCCACTGGGATGGTCAAATATCATCCCACTCCTATCACCCAGCCCCACAGGAAATAGGGTGTGGAGACAGCTTCCCCAAACCCACCAGCTCGGGAGACTGGGACCAGCAGCACCTCCAAACTTAGTGTGGGAAGATGATAGAGGACCCCACAACTGTGTGCACTACAAAAGTCCCACCCACCTTCACAATGCCAGTACCATGCCCTGGTACCAGCATACTCCTTGGTCTGCATTTACCCTGGTCCCNNCCCCCCCCCCCGTGCCCTGACCCGCCTCATACCACAGGGGCTGCCCCCCATCCCACACAGGGACCTGGCAGTGTAAGTAGCTTACATCTCAAAGTCTTCATTCCTGGAGGGGAGAAAAAGAAGGGAACAGTATTAGTGGGGCAAGAAAAAGCCTTGTGGGACAGCCTAGCATCTCATGGTGGGACAAGGTCTCCCATAGGTGACAAAAGGAGAACACATGGCCTTCAGGGTGCTGTGGTCCCCTCCATCCTGGCTGCCTGATCTGAACAGAGAGCACGGGCTCTTACAGCCCCCCAGAGCATCAGTGCTCCTTCCCCAGGCAGGCAGAGCAGGGCCTCATGCTCACAGCTCAGCAGCACCCTATGCCACAACTTCAGTTCCCTGAGGCTCCTGGGCAGCTGAGCCCATGTCTCCAGCCAGCTCAGAGGGGTGGCAGGTGGGGGGCTGGGGCACCCCCACCACACCAGCTGCACCACAGGGCTACGATGTAGCCCTCAGGAGTTGGAAATCCAACTGTAAACTGCTCACTACTGTCAGGGGTTAGTGCCAGTGCTGGTGGTGGAGCTGCTGGGCAGAGGGTCACAGAGGGCTTGGGGACAGCTCTGGGACACTGGCAGCCACAGGCGTGTGAGCAAGCACTGCACCCTCGTGGCAATGCCACCAACCACATAGCACATTGCATTCTGCACAGCATCCAGCTGTGCTCCCATGCCAGTGCTCCAGCACAAAAATGGTGCAAAACAGAGCGAGTCGGGTGCTGGACTTGAGCCAGGCTGGGGCTGCAGCCCTGCCAGGCTCCTTCCTCCAAAGGGGATGTACCTTTGTCTGCCCAAAGGGGAGGTTCAGAGCAGGCAGAGAAAAGGCCTTCTCCAGAACATCTCCATCCTCAGAGGCTGAGGGCCCCAAGCCACCTCTCAGGTCCTCCCCAGCCCACGTTACTTTAGCATCAGCCCCACAGGCTACCACAGGATGTGAAGAGACAGGTGGCAGGGGGACCCTATACCCACTGTGGTCACAGGGGGTGGGGCTGCTCCTCACCTGTACACATCAGCAGTATCCATGCGGCGGTAGAACTTGGCAAGTCTGACGGCCAGGATGATGCTGGGCAGCAGGAACAAGGTGCACCAGCCCAGGCTGAACCAGAAGGCATTCTGCGTAGAGTGGAGGAAGAGCCATTAGGCCCAGACAGCGAGTAGGAACATCTCTTTTGCTCCCAGGACACCCCAGTGACCACCCACTCCTTCTCAGAGCCTGGCCTTTGCTCTTAGCCACAGCAACTTGCTGCAGAGAAGCTGAGCACTGCTTCCTGTGCATCCCTCATCCTTCCCTGCATGCCTCACCCTGTGCATGAGGACAAGAGGACCTCACTGCCACCCCACACACGTGTCACTCTACACATGGCTGCCCCACTCACCACAGAGTCCATGATGTAGTCACAGCCGATGACCTCCACATTATCCAAGGACTGAGCTATGGGCTTGCAACGTGCCACATCTTCTGTCAGCTGGGGACATGGTGGGGACAGCGTATGTCAGCATCCACAAAGCCCTGCAGCTCATCTTCCCCTTCTCTCCGCCTCACTGAGGAAGGCTCAGCTTACCCTGCTCTTGGCCCATGAAATGTAGGTCTCAAAGAAATCCAACAGCTGCTCCAGGAAGGCCCATGTCTCCTGGAGGAGCAAGCACAGAGCAGAGCTGCACCACCAGCCCCCGCCGTGCCCCATGTCCCCTCCATGTCAGGATCAGGGCTCTCAGAGCACCTCAGCCCAGCAGCAATAGGGCTCAATGCTTCACCCCACCCCAGTCCCTTGCCAGGAATGCCATAAGGGAAGGGGGCACCCAGGGATGCAGGAGATGCCCAGGGAAGGCAGGCAGGATGAGCAGCCAGAAAAGGTTTGGCTTCCCTTCATAGAGGGAAGTCTTGCTGAGGGGGTCCGGTCCATGTGGCCTGGCAGCAGGGTAAGGCGAGCTCACGTTCTTGATGATGTTTGGTGTCTCCCTGTCTAGGAACTCCTGAGTTTTGCTGGCTTTGTCCAGTGCAGCTGTTGTCTGTCCCTGAGATGAAAGATGCTCTCAGCAGCATGATCTAAGTGGGGTCCCCACACTTCACCAACCCTGCACAGCAGCAATCCCTGGGGCACAGCCTCTCTGAGCTGGGGTGTTCCCAGCAGTCACATGCTGGTAGTGCCAAGTACCTCAGGTGGAGGGAGCCTGTGCCTGGCAGGGTCCATGGCCTCCCTCCCTCTACCCCATGAACAGCCCCTGAAGCACATGAAGAGTCCCACAGTAGCCACGACCCCCCAGACTGCAGGTTAGCCCCACCACCTCCACTGCAGGACCTCGAGGGTGCTTTGCAGGGTGCCCCAGACTGGCGTGCACTCCCCTCGTGCAGCTTACCTCTAGCTGGGCAGCCCTAGTCTGCACTGAGTGGATGTTCTCCTTCAGACTTTGCTGGGGATGGAGAGAGGGGGGTCAGAGGTGCAGACCCCACAGCTCAGACGACCCTGTCAGCAGGCTCTGAGCTCTAGGGAAGTCCAACCCAGCATCGCTCACCAGCGGCCCAGAAAAGTTCGCCTGCATCTCCTTGTCCAGCTCCCTCAGTTCACGAGCATTATCTTCCAGGTCCTTCTTCACGTCCGTGCTCTGGAAGAGGTGCAGTCAGCAGTGCCCAGCTCTGTGCCACACCACAGCCAGCTGATGGGCCAAGCTGGGGAAAAGAGCTGGGTGAGAGCGAAGGACCTCCCCTCAACACCCAGGCAGGCACAGAGGAGACCCTGCAACCAGTGGCTTTGGGGATAGGGTGGCCACGGCCCTGCGGTGTCATGGTCTCTCACCGCTTTTTCTGCCAGCTGCTCCAACTCTGCAGCCAAATCCAGGAGGCTTCCCTGGGTCATATTCTGATCCAACTGGAAAAGGCAGAGACAGAGCCATGAGAATGAGGAACGGGGCTCATGAGGGAGCCATACCCCTTCTTTGTGGGGCAGAGTGGAGCCAGAGCCTTCTGGGCAGAGGATGTGCCCTGTTACCCTAAGGGGTTACACAGATGGCAGAGGACTCCCACAGCAGCAGAAAGGAGGGAGCAGTGGACGTCCTCAACCCACATCCAACTCCCCCAATCCCAACACCAGGCTGCACCCAGCACACCTGCTCCAGGGTGAGGGTGAAGTTGGGGGGCTGTGCGGCCCGACTGGCATTCAGCAGCAGGTCTTTCTGGCGCTGGCTGAGCAGGAAGATGGGGCTGAGGGTGATGTTCATCTTCTCAAAAGCTGTGGAGATGTTTCCTGTGTACTGCCAGAGCAAAGGGGGCCATGATGGGACATGTGCTGGCCCCTCACTGTCCCCTCAGCCCTGGGTCTGGATCCCTGCCCTCAAGACCCTGGCACCCCCATGCTTACTTGGCTGATATTCAAGAGCTCATCCAGGGGCACACTCTGGTCCAAGTGCAGAGTTTGCCACAGGGAGGCATCTTGCTGGCACTGCCTGCAGGATGGGGGCACAAGGTTGAAAACAGGGCAGGCGAGGGCCAACGCCTCCCAGGAGCATGTCCTCACCTGTGCAGGTAGGTTACACCTTGCTCCTTCCCCGCAACCAGTGCCTACCCACAGCCAGGGCAGGTAGGGCAAGCTGCCCTGCTCCTGGAGAGCATCTGAGGGCATTGAGCAGCTCTACACCCCCAAAGACACAATGTCAGGGCTGGGACCCACCTGTATATCTCTGAGAAGTTTGCCGTGTCACCCTCCAGGCCCAGCAGCTCTGAGAGATTGAAGTTAGGGATCAGGCCAGGGGTGTCCAGGAGCTAAGAGCAAGGAAAGAGATTGAGAAACTAGACATAGTGCATGGCAGGACACCTTGGAAGAGCATTCCAAATGGGCAGTGCTTCCTCTACTCCACCAGCAGCCCTCATTTAGGGACCAGTGGCTCCAGGCAGGGCTCTCTCTCCACAGCAAGCTTACCTGGAAGAGCTGCTGGTTGCGCCAGGACTCACAGAAGAACATGTAAATGTTCCCCCCCAGCACAAAGATGATCATCACCAGCAGCATGAGCAGCCAGGAGAAGATGAAACTGAAGCCAACCCCTCTGCCGAGACAGAAATGCCATCAGCACCCGCAGCCCTGTGGCCCAGCACTGATGCTGGCATTGCCCCCAGCTCATGGAGCCCAGGGGCTGCATACCCCTCACCCTCTACAGTTGCAGGAACACCACCCGTCCCACAAACATGTCTCTGTTCTGCCTTCAGCCCTCAGAGCATTACCAGGCTCTACCCTGGAGCTTGGATTCCAGAATAGCTTCCCACAGCTGTACAAGCCAGCACTCCCCCACAGAGCTGCAGGACCACGCAAACACTGCCAGCCCTCGCCGTCACGGGGCAAACGGGCCCCCCTCGAATGCCTCTCACCAGCACCATGTTTTACCTTCAATTTACCACCTGCATGGGGAGTCACCATGGGCAGGCCATTAAGCTGGAGTAATAAGATTTAGGAGCTTGAGCATTCCCAGGCCAGCCCTGCCCACCCATCCCACCGCTCCCACACACGTCCTTGGCAGCCATTTGAGCCTCACGCCATGAAGAAGTTCCCGCCAGCATTGGAGAGGCTGCTGCGCTGTGTGGGCAGCACACCGTCCTTCAGCCCCAGAGGCCCCAGCAGCAGCCCAAAAACGTTGCAGAGAACCACCAGCAGCACCATGCAGCACAGCAGGGCACACACGATCAACCTGGGGCAAGACAAAGGGCAGGAGTCAGTCAGCAGGACCTGGGACCCCAGCAGCCAGCCCACTAGCTACCTTCATGGAGAGGAAAAAAGGTCCCAGGCACCACAGCAGGGAAGGGGCATGTGTGTCTGCAAGGCACAGCTCTGACTACCCTGCACCCACAAGCCCACCACCCAGCAAGCCCCCACCTCCAGCAACTGGAGGAGCAGGAGCCTTAAAACTCTCCAGACAATGGAGCTGGGGACACAACCCCTCATCCACCTGAGCCCATCCCAGGCAATGATTGGCTCCCTGTACTCCTCCAGCGCCGATGTGGCATCATTCAGAAAGGCCCCAACTTTCTCCTCCACATCCAGCAGTGGCAACTCTTCCTGCAAGCTTCTGATCTCCTGCCTGATGAGGCCCAGCTGGTCCTGGCCCTCTGCAAGGAAAGGGGACATGCTGGCACTGCGAGCTGCTGCCCAGGTCCTGCAGGGCAGCGGGGACTCAGAAAGGATAGGAAAGGGGCAGTCATGGCCAAGGATGACACTGGCATCATGGCACCTGGGGACAGCCAGGGCTGCAAGAAAAGCCTCCAGGAAAGAATGGCTTGAGAAGGGAAGAGGGAGCCCTAGGGGAGGGAGAAATCAGCACACAAAGGCCTGCTTACTTGCCACCACTTCCTGGGACTGCTCTTGCACCTTGTCTGGGGTCGTGTCCAGCGTTCTGTTAAACTGCATCCAGGGGAGCACAGCATACAACTCACATCCCTGCCTGCAATCCAGGGCTGAGAAGCACATCCCCTTGCCCCAGATCCTGTTAGCACAGGACAGTCAGGCTCCCCACAGCACCCAGTCCACCCTACCAGTGTGCAGGGATGGTTGGGACAGCATGCAGACCTCTGGCCAGCCCTTCCTTCCATGTCACACACTGAATTCCTGACAGAGCTCTTCCCAACCCACTCCGTGTCACCACAGCCCCAGCAGTTGCAGGAGCACCCAGCTTTGTGCCTGGGTGAAGGGGACACCCCTTACCTCCTCTAAATCAGTCTCCATGTTGGAGTCAGAGACCTCACGCAGTGCCTCCAGCTGCTGCTCCACACCTGGGATCTGCAGGGAAGAGCCTGGGGTGAGGGAACTGTGGGGGCTGGGGCAGGGGCTGCTGGGGCCCCTCACCCACACACTGCCCCTCCTCACCGTGCTGAAGTTGGCGGTGAAGGCGAGCCCATCCAGGGACACTCGGCTGCAGGGCTGGCCACAGCTCTGCAGGGTCTGGTTGAGCCTGTCCTGCAGGCTGGCCAGCTGCTGGCTGTAGTTGCTCTGCAGCTCCTTGAGGTCTGAGCAACTGGTGGCAATGCTGCCAAAGGTGTCCTTCAGAGTCTCCATCCCTGGGGAGACAGCGGGGAGCTCAGGGCCTCATCCTTCCAGTGTGGCAGGGACTCATTCTCACCCAGCTGAACCTCGGGAACCCATGAAAAAATGCAACATAGGGGCACCCCCAAAGTCACGGCACTTGCCCCAGGGTGTGGCTGGGAGGCCAGACAGATCCACCTCCCTGGGAGCCTTACCCGAACATGCACCTACCCTAGTTCTTGGTTCCAGCATCCCCCTGAGGCCCCTGCCAGCCTCCCAGGGATGGGGCCAGTACCTTGCAAGAGGCTCTGGAGAGATCCCAGAGCCCCATCCGTGCTGCTCCTGATGCGCGAGGTGATCATGCTGCCCAGGTTGGGCCCAATGTCTGCAGAGATGGGAGAGGTGGTGTCAATGACAAGACCCCTGCAGGTCCTGGGGCTTGCAGGAAAGCTGGTGAAAACACTGACACCACCAGCACCCCTCCCTTACCCACCCCCCGGGGCAATGGGGATATCCCCACTCTCCCACCACCTGCGTCACCCTTCCCAGAGGGGAGGATTCCCCCTGAATGGGGAAAAGCAGCAAGTGGAGCAGAGCTGGAGCTTCAAGGAGCCTCTAGACCCAGTCCCTTTAGACATCCCTATAAGAACCAGCCCAGTGGCCTGCAGGGTCAGCAACCACCCACAGGGCAGAAAGGCAAACCCACACAACACCCCCACTGCCCAAGAAGCCCCAGCCCTGGAGCAGCTCGCCACATGGCCATGGGGATGCTCCAGCCTCTCCCATTGCACACCCTCACCGTGGAGGCTGCGGTTGGCATAGTCCAGCGGGACATCGCTCCTCTTGATGATAAAATCAACTTGCTGTAGGGACAGAGATGTGGTGTCAGTGAGGGTGGGGACCTTTCTCTGCTGCCAGCCCCGCTGTTGTCCTTCCCCAGGGGGCTATTTGGGCTCCTCCTCCCGCCTCGCCCCTTGCCCTCCAGATGTGGCAGGGGGACCATGCGTGCCTGGGGGACAGAGGCCAGGTAGGTGTGGACGTTGTCCAGAGTGTTGTTCACATTGGGGAAGGTGCTCTTCACAGCCTGGGAGAAGCGGGTGTTGCTGATGAAGGCACAAACACCACCAGCCCTACAAGGGAAGGGTGGCAGGGTCAGCATGTGGGGAGCTCAGTCCCAGTGCTCCCCCCCAGCACCTTCCGAATCCACCCACACAGACCCCAGCCTGCAGGGTCTGGAGCACACCAGTGAACCCTGATTCCAGTGCATCCCAGCAAGTGCCCCGCACGGAGGGACCAAAGAAGAGGGACGCGGGAAACTGAGGCACGGGGGAGCCCAGCACGCCTTGGGGCAGCTGTCGGGAAAGGTCTGCACCGTGCCAGTGCGCAGCCCCCCGGGGCCAGCTTCCCACCGCCGCCGCTTCCTCTGCTTTGTCCCGCCGTGCCGCGATCTACTCGAGAACAATGGCAGTTTCCTGGCACGGCCGCCAAGCGCCGGCATTTCCAGCCACCCCTGGGTTCCATCCGGAGCCTCCCGCCCAGCGCACTCACAGGAGGAAAGCGGAGACCAGCAGGACAGAGGCCCAGAGCGCCCGGCGCCGGCAGCCCATCCGCCGACCCTGCTTCTGGTACATGCGGCCGCCGCAGTTCCCGCAGCAGCGGCAGCAGCAGAAGCAGCATCCCACCAGCGGCACGAGGATGATGAAGAGGACTCCAATGGCCGCGCAGACCAGGAAACCCAGTTCGTAGAGCAGCAGCTGGGATAGGAAGAATGAGAGGCAGCGTAACACTGGTGCCCCTGAAGGCTCCTCAGCTCTGAGTGCCCTGCCTAGACCCAGACAAAATGGGTCTCCCCAGGGAGCAGAACATCTCCCCTTGCTGCTGCCCGGCATCCAGGGCTCAGCCTCGGAGCAGCACCCACCAGCATCCCCCAGTCCACGGTGGTCTGGGACTGCCGGCTCCCTGCCCCAGCTGCCTGCTCACCTCGTGGATGTCCTCCTGGTTGAACTCGCTCTGGGACTGCCCAAATTTAAACAGCTCTGGAGGACAAGAAGCACAGACAGCCATGGGCCCTGGGGGGCTCTCCAGGAGGGCCCCAGACTCTGCTCACCTCAGAGAGGGGCTCCCAGCCCCAGGCATCACCTGCAGCTCAGACCAGCTCTGAGTCTGGCATTTTTCTCCCTTCCAGCTGCCCTCCCCAGCCATCACATCATGCAGCATTTTTGCACCCAGGAAAAGTGCTACCAGCCCCCAGGCTCTCAGGGATCCAGAGAACAAGGGGGTTCCTCACCCCAGTGGGCACAAGGGACACTGCCCTGGAGCTTCCCTCCTGCAGCCCAGCCCCACGCAGATGCCCAAGGGCACTGCCAGTGTGGAATGAGTGCTGGGGCAAAGGCCCACTGCCAAGCTGCCTCTTTCATTCCCAGGACTCTCCCTCCTGTGCCCCATGCCCTCATTACAAGCCACGACAGTACATGGGGCCATTGATTGTACGCTGGTATCTACGTGACAGAAGTCCACAAAGCCATCGAGGTGTGTGCCAGCCACACCTTTGCCAGCACATAGATGGTGAGCAAGGGCTGATCCCAGTGAAGGAGGAAGCACAAGTGCCAGCAGCCAGAGTGGCATTTCCCTCCAGGTGGGCAGCACTCACCCCACGAATACCGAGCAGCTGCAGGGTCCTGGTATCACCTGTGCAAACCTGCAGCTGCTTCAGGACAGAGCTATGACAGTGACAGGAGTAAGGGCAAGTGCTGGCAAGCAGGGCAGTGCACAGGGAGTGCACACAGTGCTGCCATGCAGGCATTGGCACTGGGACACTGCTCTTGGTGGCCAGCAAGCACAAAGGGCTGCAAGACAGGCAAAGACCCTTCAGGCAGAGTGAGGTTTGCTCTGCACATTTTTGGGGGCCTACGATTAAGAAACCTGGAGGGAGGATGGGGTAGGAGTCTGCAAGGTGGCACTACCACTAACGCCTGTCCTGGAACCCAGCTGAGATAGCCCCACAGTTGTTATGGTACATGAGCAGGACACAGCTGGCAGTCCTTGGGATCCCACCCCAGCCATATCCCTCCTTACTCAGTACCCAGTGTTTAAATGCTGGACGGACACTCACCACTGCAGGAGAGCTCAGGCTCAACGGGGACCCTGCAGCCCCAAGCAGCCCCCCCCTTCCCCCACCACTGCCAGCCCCCCGCCGCCATGCACCCACCTACGGGCAGGGGGTTGGGCTGCACCAGCCGCAGGAAGCCGTGTGCCATTGTCACCAGCCCCGGCGTGCTGCTCCCCGGCGCCTCGGGGCCGGGGCCGTACGTGGGCTTGGAGATGTTCCCCAGCTCCATCGCAGCAGCTCCAGCGGACACCTGGGCACAGAGAGGAACTGCCGGTGTCGTCGGGGCACGGGACCACCCAGCCTGCCCTGCCTCCTGCCTCCGACCAGGAAATGCAGAGAGAAAAAATCAGGCACCTGCCAGCTCCTGCCCGGAAGGAAAGAGCTGCGGGAGAGCACCGAGGAAGGATGGGGAGTCCTGTGAGTAGTGTGATGGGAAGCCAGGCAGGAGGTGCCCACGAGGGACCAGGGGGGCTGTGATGGATGAAGCGGATTCAGAGCACTCACCCTGTCCTCTGACACCTCTCTGCACCCACAGCTGCCGCAGGGTCCGGCCGCACCGTGCCGGCGCCCAGGTCTGTGGTTTGTTTAAGTTTCAGCTGTGATTGCTGACAAACTGTTTGCCGGGGCAGGCGCCGATGCCGGGATCGCCCCACCCTGCCCCTTACAGCTCCTGACACCCGGGCACCTCGGGCCGCCTCTCCATACCGGGGTCAGGGTTACCACCAACCTGTTCCGACCCAGGCACCGGGAAGAGCCACTCTCCTCGCCCTCCGCTAAGCTCCCGTGCCCATACTGGTTTCCTCCTGTCCCGACCCAGCAGCTGAGTGGCCTGGGGTGATCCCGAGGGCAGCCGTCCCGCCCGCTCCGCCCCACACCGAAAGCATCCCTTCGGCATGGGATGCGTTGAGCGTTCACAATTTCAACACAAACGAGCTCTAGCCACAGAAGCAGGTTTTGCATTTAAAAACCTTCCGAAATGGGGCACTGCGGCAAACCCGGCATTTTTCACACGCGTCCCGGTCCCCCCAAGCGGGGAACAGCCTCAGGGGCCCCCAGGCAGCATTCTCCCTCCAAGGCTGGGCGCCCGCTCGGCTCCATCCCCACTCCCCGCAGAGCTTTCCCATGCCGTGTGACTCCATCCCCCGCCCCGCCGCCGGAGCTCCGGGAGCCGCAACCGGGGGCAGGAGCGGGGAGGGGCCGGGGGTTGCTCCCGGTTGTGCCGCGGACGCACCCGGTGGACGCGGGGCAGGTGCCCCGGGGGTCGCGTCCCGGCGAGGGGCGGCGGGCAGAGCTCTCCAGCTCGGTACAGTTCGGCACGGCTCCGCACCGAGCCCGCGGCGCGAACGGCCCCGGGAGGTGCGGGAAGGGCCGGACAGAGCCGCCCCTTCCGCTCCGGCCCGCCGGGGTCTGTCCGGGGCGTGCGGCCGCGCCGGCCCCCTCCTCTGCCGAGGGGGAGCCCTCCGCCCCACCCTTCCCCGCTGCACCTCGGCACTCCTCCTGCACCCGGGGGGCACCCCTGCTCCTGGCCCCAGCCCACTCTGACATCCTGCATCTGCTCCAGAGACCCCGGCCCCTGCCCTGTCCCGCCGCCCACAGGCCCTCTGCCCGTGCCCAGGGGATGCTCCCTCCTTGCCTGAGAGAACCGGCACTCATCCGACACTGCCAGAGCCACTGCTGGCCCTTCCAGCAGCCCACCCTGCCACAGCCCCCTTGCTGGTAGCCCGCCGCTGCTGCCCACCTATGCCAGCCCTCAGCTGTGCCCTGCACCTCCCACCTCCTGCCGGGGTAGCTGGAGCCCCCAGCATGACCCTTGGCCCCTGCCCTGTGTCCCTGCATGGGACACCACAGGCTTTTGGACAGGTACCAGCAGGGACTCCAGGTGAGCTGTACCTGAATGACCTTTGCATGGTGGGCTCCCTGACCCCTCCAGCCATGGCTTGCTCATTGCCATCTCCCAGGTACTGCTTAACTTTCCTTGGCACAACAGGCATCACTGCACTCCATGACCTTAGGTGAAGGTGGCACAGGGAGAAGTGCAGCCCTACTTCTGGGTTTCTTCCTGGTCTGGCCCATGCCAGGTGCCAGTGTGTCATGTGGGACCCTCTGGCACAGCACTGGCACTGGGGCAGGGCAGCAGAGGACACAGATTCATCCCACCAAAAAAAGGAGGGGAAAAAAAAGCAACAACTAGTGAGTTTCTCACAGCACTGGAGCTGATGTGGGGAAGGAGGTTTCGGGGCTTCACAGGTACCCTTGGGCTTTCCAGCTCAGACCTCAACTCCGAGGTGTTGCCTTGGGCCTGTCCAGCAGCTCTTGGGTGCATAAGCAGGATCCTTCACAGATGGCAGGATCGGCTCCTGCAGGGCATTGCTCCCTTCCAGCCCAGGGCATCCCACCAAGCCTGCCAGAGCTCGGGGCATGTCAGGAGCAAGGGTATTGATGCCTCAGCTCTGGGTGCCACCATGGGCTCACCGGGGCCACCCTGCCCTCACCTGTCCAGCCATGAGCTCCCACCACAGCATCTGTATCTTGCAGCCCCTCCGACCTCAGCCCTGTCAGGGGAAAGGATAGCCTGGTGACATCCCTCACTGCACATGTCAGCCCAACCCCTGCCCCTGCTCTGAAGATGCAGGCCCATCCTGCCCTCACCCTCTGCTGCATCAGCCCTGCTTTACGAGCCTGGTTTCCCCCATATCCTTAATAATGCTGGCACAGGGCATTCCAGCTTCTGGAAGGAGATTGGTGTAGTCCCCATGGAGGCTGGCCCTCTGTTGGTCCCCTGTCCCTCCTCTGCCCCCCGCCCCCCCAGGAAACCTCCATGCTGCTCAGCTGCTCCTGCCCTGTTCCCACAGCAGGACTGTCCCCACTGCTCCCCAGGGAAGGTGCCCATCACCTTGGTGACCGGCAGACCTCGAGTTGCTTGTTTGCTCTGGCTGGGGGACTGGGCCATTTCCCTTGCTGAGACTTCTGCTTTCCATGGCATGGCAGGGAGCCAGCTGTGGCCTGCCTGGGAACCAGCAGGCAGAAGCGAGCCAGCATCATCCCTGGAGCACAGTGAGCCCTGTGCCTGCACCCCCTGCCAGGGCACCAGGGACATGAGGGGACCCCCCTGTGTCTCGCCCACATCAGCCTGGTGCCATGCTCAGATATAAGTGATCAGGACAGCTTCAAACCGAAAAGTCATTTTATTGGTACCATACATGACTCATAAATGGCACAAACTATGGAGGGGAGGAAGGAAGAAAAAAAAAAAAAGAAACAAAAAGGCATTACAGTGTGCCCGTGGCAGTGAGGGCTCTGCACCCTCCACAGCAGCCCTGCGGCATGGTGTGGAGAATCGTACCTTAATTGCAATGCTGAGCCCCCTGCCCTGCCACACCGGACTCCCACCCTGGGATCCCACCCCCACCTGCAAAAGGGCCATGGGGACCCCCGTGCCTGGGGGTCTGAGGGGCTGAGCCCTCCAACTCCGGCCTGCCCGTGCAGGGGCCCAGGAGCCAACACAGGCATCTCTCCAGAGATCTTCAGCTTGAGATCAGACCAGGGCTGACTCAAGGCTCTGTCTCCCTACTGAACCACAGGGACAGCAGAAGGAGAGGACACACAGGGTGTCCCCCACCCCATCTCAGCAGCCTCCTGCAGTCTCAGCCACGAGTGGGCAAGGCATGGGGTGCTAGCAGAACCCCTGCATCAGACAGAGCCCCCGGGCACAGGCAGCCCCTCAGTGACACCTGTCAGCCCCAAGCCCCACAGGGCAGGGGGACATGGACCGTGGGATCCCCGGCAGGGAGCTGGGGGGTGTCTGACAGAGAGAATGGAGTGCACCTCTCACTCCCCCAAACTTCAGGGCTGCTCCGCCTGCCCCAGGCTCCCTTACGCACGCAGACAGACACACAAACCTCTCGCACACACACTCTTACACACACGTACACCCCCACTAGGGCAGTCGCCCCCACGGCAGCACTTGCTGCAACCCCACCACGGGGCATGCCAGGGGGTTCCCACGGGCAGCCCGGACTCCCGTCTTCCCCCAAAACCCCACTCCAAGGCTGCTGGGGTGAACTGGTTAGTTAGCACAAACACCCTCCCCCAGCACCTCCCATCTTCTCCTTGGAAGAAGCCTTGGAAGGGATTATTTTTTTTCTCTTTTTTTTTTTTTTAAACCAAAA
Organism: Falcunculus frontatus; assembly: GCA_013398115.1. Taxonomy (NCBI): domain Eukaryota; kingdom Metazoa; phylum Chordata; class Aves; order Passeriformes; genus Falcunculus; species Falcunculus frontatus. The sequence goes on from VZRV01006019.1 coordinate 600,822, forward strand.
AAACCCCCCAAAAATTATTTTTCTCATTGTTTCCCCTAACATCAATGGAGGCACCTGCTCTAGTGATAACACATTGAAAGAACAGTATCGTACACACTGTCTACAGCGCGGAAATGTACAAGCACGAGGTACACGAACCCGAGGGGGGGAGCGGGGACAACAGCACACAAGATTTACATTGAGAAGGGAGGCGGGGGGCTGGCCCCTCCCGACCTCTGGAGGGATTAGAAAGGAAGTCTGCAAAGTCTCTCCTTGGTTTGAAGCTCTCCGAACTGGATATAAAACGAGACTTCCAAGAGAAGAAGCCTGTACAAAAGTCAGGACAGGGTGAGAGGGCTCAGGACAGGAGGGGGGAATGGGCAAGGGGGCTGAGGGGGTCTTTTCCCATTTTTTTTTTTTAAACTTACAATTTAATAATATTATTTTTTTTTTTCTTAAAAAAAGACAAAAGTAGGAGGTACCAGGAGCCAGGGGTTGCAAAGGGGCCCCAGGCAGACTCACACAGGGTAGAGGGAAACACAGGGGCTGCAGGCAGGGAACAAGGGCACCGGCTGCTCCAGCAGAGCCGTGGGTCCTCCGTGCCCCCCCAGCCCCCCACCACGCACTTCCTATATACAGAGTCCCCCCATGGCCATGCTGCACTCTCGCTCTGGGGAGCGAGGGGAAGGGGAGGGTGCAGGAGAGTGGGAAAATGCAATGGGGCCATATCCTGAACACCATCCTAGCGTTGCAGGATCTGACCCTGGCTGGAGGCGGCTCCGTGGCAGAGCCCGAGGCACAGGGAAGGCTTTCCATCACTGCCCCCCCGCAACCAGCCCCAGGTTGGACTAGGGATGTGCAACCCCAATGTGGGTGGCTGCTCAGCAAACACCAGCCACAGGACCCAGAGAGGAGGAGGGTCTCTGAACTGTGCCAGACCCCAACACATGGCATCTGGTCACGACAGCCACTGCCAACACCTCCCCACTAATTCCCCCCACTTGGCAGGGAGGGGTTGGGCATGTTGGGGTGGGGACGAGAAGCTCTCTGGGCAAGAAGCAGGAAAGAAGAGAGAAGGGGGAATAATGAAGCTACGGCCCCGGAAACCCACCCCTGCCCTGGGGTCCGTCGGGGAGGCAGGCATGGGGGTGCGGGGAGGCGGCGGGGGTGACGGCTGGGGGCTGCCTGCCTGGTGTGCACCCCGGGCCGTGCACCCCATCATCCGTGTGGCGCTGATCCGCCCCCAGTACCTCGCCGCTTCCCAGTCACTCTCCGTTGCAAATGTACAGGTAGATTGGTTGGGACTGAGTCCACGGGGCGGCGGGGGGGCCGTTACTGCGACGCCTGCGACGTGGGGTTCTCTGACTTGCTCTCCTGGCTGGAGGGCGGTTTGCTGTTCCAGGGGCTGTTGGCCCCCAGCGCCGGCGAGTTGTTGAAGCTGTCCTCGTCGTCGATGCCGTTGGCGGCGTCAAACTGCGTGTTCTCCAGCCGGGTGATGAGCCGCTCGTCCTCGTCCCCAAACTCCCCCCCCATCAGCGTGGGCTCGCCTACCACCATCACATCCTGAAAGGGGAGACGGTCCCGAAACATAATCGAGGTGGGGGGAGCCTGGGCCGCTAGACCCCCCTCTCATCAGCGCAGCCCCTTTCCCCAGCTGTAGGGCCACTTCCTCATCTCCACTGCAGAACCCGAGCTTGGGCACTGAGCGGGGCAAACACATCCTCACTCCCTTGCAAGAGAGCAAAGGGGGTCAGGGAAGGCAGCTGGGACACCCCCTCCTTCTTTTCCCCATCACATAGGAAGAATCAGTGGGGCTCAGATATGCAGTCCCTGGGGGTCTCCCCTAGCAGCTCCCAGGGGCAGGGGCAGAGAACCCTCCCCTCCACCCCAGAGGAGGAAGAGAGAATGGAAACGGGATGCTTACAGGTACCTGACTGGACAGGGCAAAGGTGCTGGCTGGGCTCTTCTTCTTGCTGTTGCTGTTGTTGGTGTTTCCCCCACCAGAGCTCATGGTGCTGCCCCCCGACATCTTCCTTTTCCGGCGCTTGCTGGGCTGCTGCCGTGCTGGCTCCGCTGGTGGAGGACGGAGACATACATGGTCAGTCCCAACGAGAGGAAGCTGGTGCCCCCCAGCCCCTTTTATGCAAACGCCACTTTTTCAAGGACCACATTCCCCCTCCAGGCAGCATCACCACCCTCCTCACTCCCACAGCTCTGCTGTCCTCCCAGACCAGGGGACAGGAGAGGGGGCAGGACGATTTCCATCCCTGCTTTGCTTTCCACAAGCAGCTGGCAGCCCCCAGGCAGGGAGCACTGGCTGCCTGCAGGCCTGTTCTGCCCCTCTGGGAAGGCAGACCAGCATAGAAGGAAGCCAAATGCCTGGTTCACCACCCCCAGCCTCACAAAACGAGGCCAAGAACAGCTCTGGGGCTGGGAGAAACCTGCACGGAGGGGAGGGCCTGACCAGGCAGTCCTGGAGACCCCCAGGCAGCACAGCAGGCAGTGTGAGACTCACCAGGTGGAGCGACCATCCGCTGCCACTTCTGGAAGAGGCAAGTCTTGAGGCAGTCCCGGGGACTGAGGCTGTAGGTCTTGTGCCGTGACATAAGCTCCTGCATTGGTTCTAGGATTACACAGAGCTGCAGGGAGCAGACAGGCTCTGAGTTAGATTGCAATGCTCTGAGCCCCAGCAAAACAGAGACCCCATAACCCCAACCCTAACCCCTCTACAGGCAGGCGTCTGTGCTGCACTGACCCAAGCCACACTGTGAGCTTGTGGGATTCAGCAGACCCACTGCCCCACAGGTCTCTACAGCCCCTCTGTAAGATCCCTTTTGCAAAGCCAGCTTTGCAGCCTACCCACACCCCAGGGCAGCCAGGCATCAGGCGACTCAGAGCACAAGAGATGGCAGAGCTGCATCCCCCCTCTTCTCGCACACTTACTCGGAGGTAGTTGAGTGTGGAGTTTGAGAGCCCACAGCGTGTGATGTTCTTGGATAACTGGTCCAGCATCTGGGGATCCTGTGCCTAGGAGTGAGAGGGACAGACGGCTCAGCTGCATCCAGCCTGGGAACAGCCCACCTGTGCCCCAGCCTGCAATGTGGGACTGGGTTGAGGTCCCCCCCAAGCTGCACAGCAGCCTGAGGAGCTCAGCAGCCCTGCGTCATTCATGCCCAGGGGAGCTCCTGGAGCTGTACTCACATGCATGGCAAGGATGCTGCGGGGAATGAGTTCTCGATGCTGGCGGATGCTGAAATGCCACGTCTTTATCCTCATCATGTCATCGAACATGAACTCCAGGTAGAGCCGCCCCTCCACACACACCTGGGCAAGGCACAGGGTCAGGCACGGGCTGCCCCAGCTTCCCCTAGCCCAGATCCCCTGGGAACCCACTGCTGCACACTGGAAGACTCCCACAGTGGCTTGCCTCTGCCTCCCGGGAGACTCAGCAGAAGCCATACCCACGAGCCCAATAGCACAGCCCCGCGGGACTGTAGCCACCAAGAGGGCACAAAAAACCAAGGCAGGAGGGGCAGCAGAAGCTGCGGGCACAGGCAGTACCTGGGTGAACATGGGCTTGCCGTGCTGGGTGACCATGGTGCACTGGTCACAGTCCAGCGAGACGAAGTTGTTATGGAAGGACTCCTTGGGGTGCTTGAGCACATAGTAGAGCTCTGTGGCCCCCCCTTCAAAGATGCTGCGGAAGTAACGGGGAATCAGAGTCCGGCCAATCGCTGCAGCAGGAGGAGGAGGAAAATAAGGTCAGTAAACCTGGCTCATCCAGATGTTCCTTGGGATGTACATGAAGAGAGTCCCCCCGTACTTTCTGGCTGAAAACAGCTGTGCTCTGACACCCTACCCACATACACACAACTGATCTCTCTAACCCTGAGCACACAACTGTCTCCTGCTGAAGGGCAATGCCCTTAGGAAGGAGAGTTCAAGGTGGTACTCACTGTATCTCTTTGGTCCATCCTCCAAGCAGAAAGTGATTGTTAACATGGCGTCATCCTCAAAGAACTCTGTGGTGAAGGCATCCCACCACAGATTGTCACATTCCTGAGGATGGCAGAGAGATGCTAAGTTATGGGGAGGAGAGACAGACAGACAGACAGACAGACATTGGCTGCCAGGCACAGCAGCCACGTGCTCAACCTATGGAGGGCTGTGCTCCAAGCTGAGCACTTGGAGATGGGGGCGGATAAGCCCCGTCCCACAGGCACACGTGCGAGAAGGCGGTGGGGGCCCCCACTGCCAAAATACTGCCCTGGCCAACCCTCACTCTCCCAGCTCCCTACCTCTGTCCAGTTCTGCAGCCGCTTGTTGAGCTCAAATATCCTGTAGTCGGTCTGGTTCCCGTACGGCGTGTGCCTCCTGCCCAGAGAGCACAGCAAGCCATCAGAGGGGAAGGCAGCCACAGGTGTGGAGGAGTCCTGAGCCCACAGTGGGAACACATACAGCCCCTCCAGGACTGTATGGAGTCTGAGCAATCCTCCCACAAGCCCCAGCCAGCCAACATGCTGGCCTGGCTGAGGCACCTCCACCACAGGCACAAGTTCCCCCCCAAGCAGGGTCCACACCAGCCCCACATGCTTACCCGATTCCAGGCTCCAGGTACGTCGGTGGGTACATAGGAGTAGGTCTAGCAGCGGAAAGAGATGCAGGCAGGTCAGTGCTAGCAGGGACCTCCCTGCTCACCACAGCTCCTCCTTCCCTGGCTACCGCAGGCAGTCGGGCTCACTGGAGGTGAGACCCTCCCCACAGTGCAGAATGTACCACAGCTGCCAATATCTGACAGCCCCATGGGGCGACCTGTAGCCCAAAACTGGGCTCTGATCCCGCATCACTGACTGCTTCCCCCCTGGGACCTAGCCAACTGCTCCTTGGGGACATATCCAGCTCCTCTGCAGCAGTGACTGGTGCCAGGCAGGACAGACGTTTAAGAAGGGGCTGTTTTGGCAGGAGCTGGGAGTGCTCCCTGTGATCCCAGGGGCTTGGCATAGCAAAGGGCTTGGCCTGATAGAGCTCAGGACCTGGGGGCTTCCTTCATTCCAAATATCACTCTTTCTCAACCCACTATCACCTGTGCCTGCTCCAATTCCCTCTTTGCTCTTGTGCTAACCGAACTCCATGCACTGCAGTCTCTGTTTGCTGCTGGGAAGTGTAACACCGTGACCCTGGGGTGCAAACTGCAGAGTGTCCTCAACATTGCAGATCCCTCCCTGGGCCCCAGCTCACCCCACATCTCGATCCAGCATGGTGCCTGGGTGGAAGGGGGGGAAGGCGTTGCCGTTCGGGGGCTCCTTTGGCGAGTACAGCTTGAACGACTTAGAGGAACAGCCTGGAGAGAGAGAG
>VZRV01006019.1:615356-625763 GCA_013398115.1 Falcunculus frontatus
GGCGCGGGGCGGGGCGGGGGCGCTTCCTTTGTCTGCGCCGCGGCCGGGACCACAATGGCTGCGGCGGCGGCGGCAGCGAGGCCCGCTCCCCCCGCACCGGCTCCCCCGCCCCGCGCCGCCCGGGGCCCCACGGGCCAGGGGTGACGCCCGAAAGGGGGTCCCCGGAGAGCTGGCTCCCCCCGCCCGGCGCCGGTACAGGCACTTGCCGGGATGGGGATGCGGGAGCCGCGTCCCGCTGAGGAGCTCGGCACCAGCCGGGGCAAGGATTCTTTCCCTACTGCGAAAGTTTCAATAAAAATAGACCTTTTCCCTAGCTTGGTTTCGGGGTGTCTGAAGTTTTTTCAGGGTTGTTTTGGGTTTGTTTTTTCCTTTCTGAAACTTGTTTCCCTTTCCCCCAGTTTCAGACGAGAAAAGAAAAATACAACCGGCTTGTTTGGGAGGGGGGATGAAAAATAAAACGTGCCAGTCTGCAATTGCCATCCCAGGAAAGGAGACCCCAGGGCCTCCTTTCCTTGATAAAACTACAACCTCTTCGAGTTAAGAGATTTTACAAAAATTTCCATGATGAAAATTTCCGTTATAAAAAAAAAAATCTCATTTTTCCCATTCCCCTTCTGCCCCACATCTGCCCCTTGCAACTCCTGCTCCCACCCTGGCGAGTCACACTGGCACAGACCTCTGGTGCCAGCCCTGCCGGCAAGCCCACGGGCAGCAGGGACATGAGCTGGGACTTCAGAGCCCAGCCTGGGTCCCCCCCAAGCCCCAAAGGCCCCTGGCTCTGGGTAGTAAGAGCAGGCTCAGAGGCTCAGCATGCACACGCGCGCACACACACACACACACACACGCACGTGCTGGTACATCTCGCCCTACACACGTGGGCTGGTGTTCACACCGATGGGCTGGCATGCACTTGCACGCCTTCCCAAACGCCTCCCGGCACAGCCCCGGCTGGGTGTGTACCCGTGCCTGGGGCATGCACACCCTCCCACATCCCCCCCTGATTGCAGGGCCAGGCCCACACCTCATCCCCTCTCCAAGCCTCGGGGTAATGTAGGTACAACCAGTTGGGTCCTGCCAAGCACACTTGCCCCCCNTGGGTGCAAAACCTCATCCATGAGGTTTTGGGGGGTGTCCTCCCCTCCATACTTGTGCATCCCCAAAGCCCTGCACCTGAGGACTGGGGGCAGCCCCCTGCTCCCCAGCCATGTTGCTCTCTGGGACCAGCACTGAAGAGAGACAGGCAGCATCCCCTCACTCTTGTCCCCCACACTCATCAGCTGAGCGAGGCTCCAACCCCATCCTGGTCTACATCACACCATCGTGATTTCCCCTTCCTCTTGAAGGCTACCCTGCAGTATCACCTTCCACAGGCACTTGGCTAAATAGAGCAAAACTCTTTGTAAACCCCAGATTCAGACAGAGAAAAACTCACTGTAAACCTAAAAACCTTTGTGACACCTCACTCTCTGAAAGGCACGTGCAGCAGGAGACACCCAGGCTGTCAGTGCCTTGATAACTGGGCACAGGGATGCTGCAAGTGCCCCAGAATGCTGCCCCTTTACTGCCTGTCCTGCCAGCCCAAGTCTTGTGGCACTGGGTGAGATGGGGCTGCAGCATGCTGACCCCCACTGTCACTAGGCCAAAAAAAGTGCTGGCTGCAATGCTGATGACAGCTATGGGATGGCACTGCCCTCCTCGCCAAGACAGGCCATTAAACACAGTCTGCCTGCGCCCCATTCCCACTCCAAGGCTCAAAGATGCACGAGGCACAACCACCCACCAGCACTCAACGCCATGCTGCTACTGCAAAATACTCCAAAACAGTGAAAAAAGGGGCATTTTGTCCGTGTACTAGAGACTCCTGGCACCAGTGCCACAGCCAGGGGGATCACAGAGCAGCCCCCGTTGATCCCCAGGCCCCATGGCCTGGCCCAGTGCATCCACAGCAAACATGCCTCGAGCAATTTATCCCGGGGTTCAGCAGCCCTCCGGGACTGCTCACGTGTCCCTGCTCAGCTCTGACGACAGCGCTGGACTGGTCCACGTGGCTGCAGCAGCCCCAGCTGTTTATGGTTATAGCCGAGTTAATAATTAAATAGATGCTGGATGGAGAGCAGAAGGGCTGGGATGCAGCTGGGAAGCGTGTGTGGCAGCGACGGCGTGGGGGAGCCCCTTCCTCACAATGTGCTCGTGCCCGCACTGTGAGGGGAGCAGAGGGCTACCCCATTTTTGTGGTTGTGCACTGCATCCCCCAGACTGCAGCCTCCACTCGCCTCCTAGCAAGGGCCCCATGCCTGCCTGGTCTCCCCAAAGTCCAGCCCTGATCCAACACCCGGTGCCGGTCTCAGCCCAGGGAACTGGCAGCAGCTCGGGAACAGGAGTGAGCACAGGGATACATCCCAGACAATCGGATGGGAAGAGCCCGGTAGGGACCATGGTAGCCAGGGGATGCCCAGGTGTCTCTGATCCCTGTGGCCACGGCTTGGTGTGACTGCAGAGTGTGCGTGAGGGATCCCAGGCGAGCAGGGCAGGAGGCAGGACATGCTCACACTGACACCCGGCCGGGGCCCCGGCAAGCGCAGGCGTAGAGCAGGGACGCGGACACGCGCTTACATAAAAAATAATAATAAAAATCTGCTAGCTCTGCAAACAGCACAGCCTGCACCGGGAGACAGACTGGCCTGGCACTTCCAAATCTCATGGACTTGTCCAAATAGCAGCCAGACCTGGTCACCATCACATGCATGCAGATGCAGCCTGCAGCAGTGCAGCACAGCATGCCCCCCCCTTGCAGAACACAACAGTCAATCCCCCAAATCCTACCATCCTACACCTTTCAAACAGAAATATGCTTTGTTTCCCTGTTTCTCAAGGAGGGGCTTCTCTCCCCCCTAAAGCTATGCGTGACCAGATCAAAAGGGAGTTCTGGGGCAGGAGGGGCCCCCTTTTTTGGCTGGAGAAGCCACAGCTCCATCTCTCCAAAGGAGGCTTGGGGGAGGCTGGAAACTACATGGTGAGTCATGCCAGGCAGGCAGCAGATCCTGGGGGCTCCTGGGATTAACCCTTCAAAACCAGAACCACTTCCAGACACCCAGAGGCAGAAATAAAGCCCAGGGGCTGGGGAAAAGCTGCCAGGGCAGGGTGGGAAGTTATGGGGTCACATCTTGAGCATCCTGCACAGGACAGAGAAATCAATCTGAGTAGGTGAGCAGTGGGCAAGCAGCAACCAAGTCCATGCATTGGTGCCCATCCCCGCCAAAACAAGAGGAGGTGGAGAAAGGTTACAGTGGGGTGCAGAACCCAAGAGTGCATGAGGTTCATATGGGTTGTCCACCCTCACATCACGCCTTGTTCTGGCATGGTGGGTCAGCCTCATCACCGCTGGGCTGCCCACAGGCTCCAAGGGGAAGGTGCAGTCCGCAAGCAAGCTTTGGCACGTCCTGCTAGAAGGGGGTTTCCCCATGGAACCAGCACCAGAGAAATGCCCCACAGTGCTCCTATCCTGTCCCTGAGACATCGCAATGCATGTCCTGCAAGAGCTCAGCCCCAGCGCGGCCACCCACAGCAGTGAGCCCCAGTTCCTCTGCAGAAGCCCGGGGCCGGCCTGCCAGAGCCGAAGGGTTTTAAGGCTCCTCCAGAGCCTCCAGGTGGATTCTCTCATGTTACAAGAATGGTTCGTTTTACAGCCCCTTTCCTGGCCTGGGAACCCACGGCAGGGAGGAGGTGACATGCAGCATGGCTGCACAGCCCCAGCATCCTGTGCCTGCCCTCTGTCCTCCAAGAAGACTAGCTACCCTCCAAGGGACAGGCACTGCTGCTTCAAAGAGAAGCCAAAGCAGAATCCTCAACACCCACAGCCAGCGCTGCAACTCCAGGAACTCAGCCCCAGTAGGACAGCACCTGGGCTCCTGGCCCACTCTTCCTCCTCCATTCCCTCCACTCTCCCAAGACACAGAGGACCCTTGGCATCCATAAGAGATTTACATAGCCAGGAGCTGCCACCCACCAAACTCCCACCCACCAAGGCTGCCATCCCTCCTGGTACCCCCATGTCACTGTGCCCTCCCATGCTGGAAGCTCCCCTGCGAGAAGGTAAGGGACATGTTACAGGGCCGTGGCTGGGCTGTACATGGTTGACTTGAAACAGGTAACTCTCCACCAGCTGAGCCCACCCCCTGCCACCCCCCCCACGGTGCTGCCGAACACTCCGAAGCAGCTCTCCGAATATAGCAGCATCAAATAGCTCCATCAATAATGCATTGCTTCTGCTTCCTCTCACTGCCTTGTTTTCGTTGCTAACATGCGTGTCCTTCCTGTCAGCGGCTGCCTCCTCCCCACCAGCTAGGCCAAGCAGGGACACAGCCACGGTGGGATGGTGACAGCAGCTCCCACATTTCCAGGTCCAATTCCTGTAGGGATTGACATAGAGCCCCATCTACTCCACTCGGGGGCAGCCTGGGGTTCTGGGGGGCAGCCCCGCCACTGTCCAAGCCTCCTGCTGCGCACGCGCTGGCAGCAGGCAGGGCGAGTCGGCATGCCGTGGCTGCCCAAAGGATTTGGCAGGGGCACCAAGCTGGGAGGAGCATAACAGTATCTCCCCAGCCTCAGCAGGGAAATGCCCCTCCTCAAGGACTTTTGGCAGCCTGGCACTCCCCATGCCCAGGCGGCACCCCCATTCCCAACTCCATGCACTGCTGCACCACATTAGGCTCCTCCAGCAGCTCTGGTGCAGCATCTCTGGCAAAGAGAGAGCTCCTGCTGCTGTGCTCCTGCCTGCCCCTGCCCGCAGCTGCCCCAGGCTCACCCCGGGCCAGTCAGAGCAGGCAGGTCGGGGTGCCTGGACCTGCCTCATGCCCAGCAGAGCTGCGTGCCTGCGATGCCACAAACTGCCATGGGCTCCCAGTGGGGAGGCAGGAGCTGGGGTGGGCAAAAGCTGGCACCCACCGCCCTACAGCTACTCGCAGTAGGCAGGAGCAACCTGCGCCCTGGAAGGGAGACCCCAGGGTGCACAAGACCCTGGCTGGAGGAGGACGCATGTAGCAGAGCAGAGGTTGGTACAACTGGCTGCAGCGTAACGGTCCAGCACCCCAACACCACCAACGTCCCAGCCTGGCTTGGGCTGCGAGCACTGTGTCCAGCCACCTGGGCTGTGCTGCAGAAACTTGGCTGCATATACATCACCTGTCCCTTGGTGTGTCATAGAGGGGCTGAGGCTGCTGCTCCTGCAGAAAACAGGGACCCTCCCCCCTCCCGCCCCCTTCTGCCACCCTCTCACCACGGGGCCATCCTGGGGCACAGGAACCCCCTGCACCTTGGTGCAGGGTAACCTCTGCTACCTGACTGTGAGTTCCACAGAGCCAGGGCAGAGAGAGACCTTGCAAAAGTGGGGCAGGAGCTACATCCCACAGGGCCCCCCCAAGGAAGCGGCAGCAGAGGGGTGCGGGCAGGGTGTTATCGGTCGACCTGCGGGCAGGGCGGGTCCGGGCTGGACAGGGGCCAGTGCCTGCCACAGGGGAGATTATGCCCCGGGTTTAACGTTCATCCCAATCCATGACGTGCCTCGGAGAGAAGGGGATGAGCTGCAAATGAGAGGCCTGTCTGACAGCTTTGGGGGCTCCTGAGCCCCATCAGCAGCCCTGCTCAAAAGGGACACCCAACACTGGTGCACAGCCCACTCTCCTGCACTCCCAGGAGCATGCAGCAGTGAACCTCCCAAAAACCTGCCAGCATCACCCCTACTGCAGCCACCCCAACCCTGGCCAGCAGAGACCCTGGGAGAGGGGCAGACTGCTGCCACTATCCCCGCTCCAGGTGGGGCCCAGCAGCCCCCTGGCAGCCCTGCCCATTCCCCAGCACCCTCCCCCCAGCACCGGCAGGAAACCACAGCTGCAGCCTGCGGGCAGCTGATAACGGTCACCCAGCCCCATCCTGCCTGCACCCCACCAGCCGGGAGCTGTCCCCACACCCACTGCTCCCCAGGCCCAGGGGTGCACCCACACTGTGCACAACGGCAGCCCCAGGGCCCAGCGTCACCCTACACAGAGCTGGGGGCTCTCACCAACAGTGCAGCTCATGCCCCAGGACACACCGACGGTTGTTGTGCACGGGCACCATGCTCCCAAGTGTCCCAGCATGCTCCTGGCACACCACGCAGATCCATGCCTCATGTGTTCTAGCAACACGGATATGGCGGGAGAATCCCAGAGCAGTGGGGGAGGAGAGGATGACATGAGATCGAGTGATCTGACACGAAAGGGATGGGCAGGGGACACTCGAGCTGCTTCGGCTCCTGCCCCACCTGGAGGCACACAGCCACCTGGCAAATGCATTCCTGGCCACAAGCCCTCACGGGTCGCAAGGGCACCTCCCTGCCCCGGAGGTCCCATCCCGCAGGGGCATCCCCTCACTCCCCAGGGAGCAGCTTTCACAGCAGTTTGTGTTGAGCAGGTAACAACATTCCTGGAATAAACTGGGGGCCCAGTGCAAATACACAGTGCTGAACTTGCTGGCACTGGTACGGCACTAACCCATCCAGGATTCTCCAGGCAAATCCTGGGTGAGCTCGCACTGGCCCCAAGGAGGGCTGTGATGGTGCCTCATACCAACAACAGGACCCCCGAGGAATCCCATTGCTGAGCACCAGACAGCCACAAAACCATCCTGATTTTGCCAGAGCATGCCAGAAGTGGGCAGGCAATACAGCACACATGGTATCTACTGGCCAGGTTGCTGCTGAGGGGGACAGGGCAAGTAACATGTTTCATCCAAACATCAGTGGTAACAAGAAAAAAACCTGGACTAGAGCACACGGATGTGCATGATGAGCTCTCGGACCCCTACTGCTCCCCACCTCCCTGACAGGCCCAGGGCCACCCCAAGGGTATTTGGGAGCCAGAGCCCACACAGGTCGGGGCTGCCTGGCCCCCCCGCCATGGCACTCAGCCCGCTCGCTGCCATCCCTCTCCCAGCGCATCTGTCGCAGAAGGCATGTGGCACAGCTCGGCCTCGTGACGGTGGGGGATGCACGGCGCCAGCTTGGCAGAAGGGAGGGATACGGCAATGGGCCGTGCCCTGGCCGGGCATGTCCATCCCAGGACCCGAGGCATGTGGCTTGGGAAGCTCTCCCTCCTGCCAGAGGGGTGCACAGGCTAGTTCTCTGCAAGGTGTCCCAGGGAAGGTGCTGACCTTGGGAAAGTTGCTTCCCTGCCATGAAGCTGGAGCCAGCCCTGCAGGGAGGGAGAACAGCTCCACTCCGCTTTGCTCCCCTCCTCCCCCTCTGCACTGACACCATCACTACAGGGGGAAAAATAATGATAATAATAAAAATAATTAAGAAAGAAAGTGCAGAGCATGCTGGGAGAGTGAAAGGTGCCCCCAGGGGTCAGGGCCCCGCTGGTGTCTGGATGCCAAGACCTGTCTGCTGGCCCTGCTCAGAGCAGCCCTGGGCACAGCACCACTGGCACCAGCACCGGGCAGCTGCTGCCCCAGCCTCTGCCACCTCCACTCTGAGCCCATTATACTCTTGCTGCTCACCTCTCCACATCTGAGGTGGGGGGCAAAGCCTCCCTCAGCCCTCCACTGGCCCCAGCAGCTCCCCACCATCCTCGGACACAAGAGTGCGTTGGGCTCGCAGCTGAGCAGCCTCCCTGCTCCAAAGGTCTTGCAGAGGGGAAGAAAGGAGCAGGGAAACATCTCTGGAGGGGTGCGAGAGGAGCTGCAGTGGGGCAGGATGCACCCCCAGGGATGGCAAGGAGTACATCATCCCTCTGGGAGGGCACAACTTGGAAGGGGGGCAGCCAAAACCCCCCCGGCAGCAGCTCCCAAGCAGGAAACTCCTCCAAGTTAATGCAGCCCTGAAGAGCAGCCTGGGCAGAGCGGCTCATTAAATGTTTCTGGCTGGCGGGAGGCCAGCGGCAGAGCTTGTTTTTTCTATATTCCGATAAACAGTCCGGGGAGGGGAAGGGGGAGGGGGGCGCAAGCTCTGGATGTGCCACCCAGCCCCGGCGGGGGAGCGGGGGAAGAGGCGGGGGGCACACGCACATTGCACGGCACCCGCGTGTCCTCCCTGCCCTGGGGCAGCGGGCAGGGGTGGCGCGGGGGGGACACAACACATGAAGCCATCCACAGGGATATTCCCAGGTGAGGGGTGACCCCACGGCTCCCCGTCACCGCACCGAGGAAGGACCCCCCTCTTTGCGCCCTCCCAACATGCCGATGACATTCCCAGTGGCATGGGGCCAGCTCCTGGGGAATACGGCAGGGCCCCACCGTTGGCCGTCACTCGGCCTTCACCCCGCCGAGTCGGGATCCCCGCCAAGGCTGGGGGTGTCGGGAGGGGTGTCGTGCCGCCGGTGCGGGGAGCCTGCGGGGCGGGTGCTCTGGTTGCTCGGCCTGGCTCGCAGGGAGGTTCACGTGACTTTCTGCTTGAGGAAGCAGCGCTCTGGCAGCTTCCAGTGGGAGATGGAGGAGGAGGAGGAGGAGGATGGGGGAAGGGGCCGCCTGCCTTCATAGAAACACGGCGGCGAGGCGCAGGCAGCGCAGGGGCGGGGGGCCGCCGCACAGGGGCACCCCTTCCCCACCCCGGTTATCCAGCTGCAAAGCCCTCGGCAGAGGCGGCGCCGGGGGAGGCACGGGGACCGCGTGCTGTCACAACACCCCACTGCCTCCAGCAGCCCCCCAGCACGGGGGTTCTGGCCGGGCAGGAGGCTCTCTCGGGACCACAGGGATGCTGCCACCAGGAGCTGGGCTGAAGAGCGTCCCCGCTGTCCCCCCACAGGGACCTCATGTGCCAGATGCCCAGGGAAATGGCAGAACCCCCTCCCCAGGGCCCCCCAAACTTGGCTCCCCCTGTCTGCTGCCCAGCGCCACGGGGATGTGGTACTGGACAAGGTTCCAGCAGCCCTCCGAGATCCCTGCCCTGTTCCTGGCACAGCAACGTTCTGCACGCAGCAGCACGCGATGCAGCCAGGCCAGCTGCCCCAAACCTGCCCCCAAGCCCAGGAATTCAGATGAGTATCCCTGAGGCAGCACCCTCCCGGGTGCTGAGACCTCACCAACTCATCACATCTCCTATGTAGTCCAGCAGCCTTGCTAGCCCACAGGCTCCAGAATCAGAAAGAAGCTCTCCAGCAGACACCCCATAATGGCCACGGTGGCGGGCCATGCAGCACCCATGTCCACCAACAGCATTGCCAAGCCTCTCCAGGGACACTGTGCCTCATACCCACATGGGGAGCTGTGGCACCCCACAGACCTACTGCCCTGGCCACAGGGGTGCTTCAGGGTCACTCTTCACAGTGCCACCTGCATGCCTGCCCAATGCCCCTGCAGCACCCTGCCTGTGGGGTCCCAGTTCCAGGCTGGTACCAACATCCACGTGCTCTTGGGTCCCAGATCTCTTAGTCCAACAGATCTCAGCATCCATGCCATTGGAAGCCCAGCACCCATGCCATGGAGTCCTAGCCTCACAACCAGACCCCAGCACCCATGCCATGGGGGTTCCAATCCCAGTCAGACCACAGCATCCACGCTCTAGGGACTCCAGCCCTTCAGCTGGATTCCAACAGCCCATACCATGGGGACCCCATCCCCATGGCTAGATCCAATAGCCACCTCATAATGACTAGGACTCCAGTCCCCTCACCTTGCTGACTCCCATAGCTTGTCCTCAGCACCAGCACCATGGCCAAACCCCAGCACCTACACTGAAAGGTCCCCTGTGTTGTAGTCGGCTCCCAGCAGCCATGCCCCAGGAACCCAGCCCCATAACCAAACCCCAGCACCAATACCATGGAAACCCCAGCACTAATGCCAGACCCCAACATCAACACTGTGAAGACCTCAGCCCCATAACCAGATCCCAGCACCAATGCCATGGGAAACCCAGGAACCAATACCATGGAGATCCCAGCCCCATAGCTGGACTCCAGCACCAGCACCATAGAGACCCCAGCATTAATGCCACGCAGACACCAAGCACCAATGCCATGGAGACCCCAACACCAATGCCATAGAGACACCAAGCACCAAAGCCATGGAGACCCCAACACCAATGCCAGGGAGATCTCAACACTAATGCCATGGAGATCCCAGTCCCGCAGCTGGAGATCCCAGCCCCAAAGCAGGACAGCAGCATCAATGCAGTGGGGATCCCAGCCCCACAGCCGGACCCCAGCGCCCATTCTTAGGGGACCCAGCCCCACAGCCAATCCCCAGCACCAACACCATGGGACCGCAGCCCCACAGCCAGACCCCAACACCGACACCACTGGGGCCCCCACCCCGTAAGTGGCCCCCAGCTCCCCACCCAGCTCCGATGCCGCGGGGACCCCAGCCCCAGGGGCAGCTCCCGCCCCGCGCCCCGCGGCCGCGCCACTCACCAGGGCATGCACAGCCCACTGACATCTT
>VZRV01006019.1:629519-651739 GCA_013398115.1 Falcunculus frontatus
GCCGGCGGCGGGTGGGGGGCGCAGCACGGGCCGGCGGCGACCCCGCTGCACCCGGAGTGGGGCGCCCTTTCT
This sequence comes from Falcunculus frontatus, assembly GCA_013398115.1. NCBI lineage: Eukaryota > Metazoa > Chordata > Aves > Passeriformes > Falcunculus > Falcunculus frontatus. The sequence goes on from VZRV01006019.1 coordinate 629,592, forward strand.
GTGGGAGGGGGAATGGGGTGCCCGGAGCTCTCCCGCCGGGGTGGGGTGTGGGCGCGGGGAGATTATGGGGCGGGGGGGGCCGCACCACGGCCACGGGACTTGGCGGGACGGGTGGCTTGAGATCCCCTGCGGGAGGTGACACCCCCGGGCCAGGGGGATGCCGCCCGAGTCATTCCCCCACGGTCCCTCCATCCCGGCGCCGCCCTCTGCCACCTGCGGCCGTGGGGAGCTTGGGCTGGCGCGGTTTGGGACACCGACACCCGCCGGTTTCGGTGGCAGGAGCTTCGGGTGTAGAACGTGGCCCGCGCCGGGCCGGGGGAGGTTCCCCGAGCCGTACCGGGGGCTTATCCATGGGAAGCGGGGCTTTATCCCGTAGCAAGAGGCTCCCGCGCTGGGGCAGGTGTGGGGAGCGGCGCTGCCTCTGTCAGCGGCCCCGGTGGGCCCCGCCGGGGCTGGGTTGGGTGCGAGTGCGGTGCTGTCTGGACGGGTAGCGCGGCGATGCATCACTCCAGGAGGGGACGCGGAGGCACCTGCGCTGTGCGTTTGTCGGCATTTTTTGGGGGAAGCGCCAGGCTTCTGCCTCCGCCAGGGTCCTCCTGCGTGGCCAAGGAGCTGCGGGGGAGACCCCCCTCCCCCCCATCCCGAGCCCAGGCTGGAGGATGCCGACCCGGTCTCGCCCCTCCCCGACGCGAGCAGAGTGGGCTCTGTATGAGGGAAGAAAGGTGTGTTCCCGCCTGATGTTTTCCGAAAGCATCAGGGGAATTCACGGAGCATCCTCTGGCTGTGCCGCGCTGGCCGGGCGGAGCCCCCCGGCTTCCCGGGCTCACCCTGCGCCCTTGCCGGCAGCTCCGGCGCTGTAAGACCGGCCTTGGCAGCCAGCCGGGGACCATGGCCGCCCTGTGCTCGGGGCGTAGCCGCAGCACGCCGGGCACACGTGTCACCAGCGGCCTGCGGGGGCCTCCGTTGTCCCTTCCGGGGACCAGAGCAGCGAGCGCAGTGTACCCTGCGCCGGGTGGGTGCCGCAAGAGCTGGTGGCCACGCTTAGACTGCGTCCATTGCAAGCAGTTAGGTCCAATCCCAGCACCTCGCGTGACCAAAGCCCACTCTGGGGCTGTGGGCATCCTCCCTTCTGCCCGGCAGTGCTGGTTGCTTGGGCACAGCATAGCCAGAGCCGAAGCCTGTCCTTGAACATTCCCGTGACCCTCTTCCCTGCAGCGCTGCTGTAAAGCAGACACAGGGAGCTGTGAAGGCACGGGGGGTTCCCCCCTCTCCTCCGGGTGAGGAGTGACAGGAGTCTCTGGCAGGGAGGAGAGTGGGCAGGGACACGGGAGCAGGCTGGGCTGGTTCGTACCCCCGCCCCGACGCACAAGCGATGCTCAGGCGATGAGGGCTGCAGGAGGTGCCCGTCCCCAGGTGGATCAAAGGGAGTCCTGGGGGAACACAGCCCAGGCCGGTGACTCACGGCTGTGGGACTCCTTGTTGCAAGGCGCTGAGTCAAGGGAGTCGAGGAAGGCATGTGAGATTGCCCTCCCTTCCTCCCGGGCTGCGGGCAGGAGCCGCAGGAAGAGGCCATTTGAGTGGGAGGGTTTTACTTCCAATGTCCAGCGCTGATCACAGCTGGAAACCTCTTATTACATGCTTTCTTTGGCGAGAGCCAGTCCTGTGGCCAGATGGGCAGGACTGTGCAGCCCCGGGGTGTCCCCCGGATCCCCTTGCCATCAGCAGGCAGGGGTCAGATGGTCCCCGCGTCCCTGGGCTGCTGATGCTCCATCCTGCTGGCTCCTCCGGTGGCCCGGGTGCCTTTGCCTGCCGGTCACCGCTGACTCAGGGTTGCACGCCGGGGCTGGGCGTGTGAGCCTGGATGTCCTCCCAGTATCTGCGTGAGGATTGGCCGGGAATCGCAGCCAGGCTGCGCCTAGAGGGCTGCCAGCAGGCTCTGCGCCGCGCTCTGACCGACAAGCCAGCACCGGTGAGGGAGGGGACTGGAGATGCTGAGCGGTAAAACTGCTCTAAAACTGCTCCATAGCCTGATCTGCATGGTGGGGTGGAGTGGTGTCCTGGTGTCACTGGTGGTCTTCGCTTCCAGGCAGAGGGACCTGGGAGAGGCTGGTCTGGGCTGCCAAGCTGCCTGCTGAGCTTCAAAGCACTGCAGAGTCCTGGTCTTTAGGGCTGCCATGCCACAGACCAGAGGAATTTGGGATGAGTAGCTTCGGGGCATTGCTGTGGGTGTCCTGGCTTTGATTCCCAGCCTGGTGTTGGGGTGCCTGTTTTCTGAGGTTGCACAGGGCTCCTGGCTGTGCTGTGGCCAGAGGTGCCTGCTCTGTCTTACCAGAGCAAGTCTCTGAAGGGCCCCAGGGACCAGGGGTTTGGGCATGTGGCTTTGGTGCTGTCATATTTTAGAAACACCTATTTAATGAAATGCCTGCTGTCTCTCTGGTGCAGTTTACTGCTTGCTAGAAGAGGATTTCAAAGTATTAGCAGGTTCTCTATAGGGACAAGGTACATTTTGTTCTGCATGGGCACAGGCTCATGCAAGCTGTGGTACCTACGTGAAACACAGGTGAGCTGCATCAGATGTGCATCCCCCAAGGTTCGGCCATATTCTCACGGTGCTGGTGCTGTTCCAAGGGCAGGAAGATGGGTCGCAGCCCGCTCCCAGGTAGCTTTGGGAGGGAGATGTACTCTCCCAGGGCTCTGTCCTTGGTGGCCTTATCTTCCCAGTCTCCATTATCTCTCTGCCTAAGCCCATCTACAAACAGGAATTTGCATCCTGTCTCGTGCCGGTGACACGCCTGTGCTGCTGGTCTGCTCTGTATGTCCTGCGGCTCTGCTCAACTGGGGGCTGCAGCCCCTGCCCTCACCCAGCATCTGGCCATCCTGCTGCATGGCTGTGTGGCACTCTGGAGAGCAGTGCAAATGCTTTTTTGAAGTTACTCAGAATTACCCAAGCATCCCTGGAGGTGGCTGGAGGACTGGAAAGGATGTGGGGTTGAGAATTTGAAGGAGGAAGAGTAACAAAGCTGGTTTGGTCCTGGATTGCAAGCACAGACCGTGTCCTCTTGTAGCTTGCAGCAGAGGTAGGACTCCGGCAGTGGCAGCTGGCTGCACCCCTGTTGCTGACTCCTGCACTTCTGTTATGAATTTCGTAATGGTTTTGGGCTTATCTGAAGTGCCAACAGCCAGAATTGGAGGAGCGCGTGACAGTCCATGAGGTGGCGGGAGCCTGCTTGTCCCCTCCCTGTCCTGCACGACCAGTGTGTGGTGTTGGGCAGAGCTTGGGGTTTTATCTATTCATCTTTCCCAGTCATGCAGCTGCAGAGTGAATCAGGCAGAAATTTTTGGTGTGGAGGCATCCTGAGTAATTGGAAGGGTCTCGGGCTTAAAGCAGCACAGGGCTTTGTGCAGTGGACTCTCCTGAAAGCAAGGGGGAAGGTCCCCTGTGCCATCTTCTGACCTGCAGCTGTGTCCCACCTGCTTCCCCTGTGTGTTCAGGGTGCTGGGGGTGCCCAGCCACTGTTTGCAGCGCCACTGTTTGTCGGGAGCCCACATGTACTGCAAGGAAATCAGTGCTGATAGTGGGGCTGTGCAAAGTGTTTACCTGGCTCCTCATGCTCCTTGACAGTGCTTTTCCGTTGAGGAGGATGACCTGAATTTAACATCGTTGGATGCAGAAACCATCTTAGAAGCTGAAGAAATCCTGGGGACAATGCAGAATTATCTCGACTCCTCTGTGATCTCCATCATTGAGGATCTTTCTCTGAGCGAGGTGGGAGCTCACACACAGATGCAGGATATGGTGGCCGGGCTGGCACTGGCTGTGGCATGGGTGGGGGTGGTGGCAGTGTCCTCCACGTCTAGGTCTTGTGGTTGTATCCCATCGCCCTCTGAGACCGTCCCTACCCTTGCAGCAGAGCAAGGCCTGCCTGGATGCACAGAACGAGCTGTCCCTGCTGACTGCCATCACAGAGATCCTGGACAGCACGGATGATGAGACCCTGTCACCCTTTGACACCATCATGGATGCTGAGCTGCTGACCTCACCTCGTGAGCGGGAGAATCCCTCGGTGAGTTGGGGGGCAGATCTAGCCTGACTCCAGAGCCCATGGGAAGATGTTTAGGCAGGGGTCTGCTAGGTCCTAGCATGAGGGTGCCCTGAAATAGTAGGACCCTTGTCCCCAGTACTCTGAGATGTACTCTCATGGTGGTCCCAATGTGAGAGAAGGGCTCTGGGGGGAGGGCATGCCTTCTCCTTGGGTCTTTATGTAGAGCCACAGATGTGCCAGAGGCTTTGGGGAGCAGCATGTCCCCAATGGGAGCTGTGTGCACTGTGGGTGAAACAGGGCTGTTTCCTCTTGGGCTCTGTGGGGTGAAGTGTGTGGGCACTGTGGGGCTGGGCGTGGCCTGTCCCCACCAGAAGCATAGACTTGCCACTGTCTCATCTTCTGTCCATCTTTCCAGTTCCAGAAATTTCTCACCTTATCCCGCCCATTGCTGGAGTGTGAGAACCCTACCCTGGAACAGCCTAAGGCTCTCAGGCCTCTCAGCAGCAGCAGCAGTGTCTCTGTGGTTGGGAAGGTGAGCAGCTGAGCAGGGGAAGCTGAGGCAGCAGTGTTGGGGTGGTGCTGGGATAACTGTCCCAGCTGCAGCCCCCAGCCCCAGCCTTCCCTCCTGGCACAGGCATCCTTTCCCAGAAGCGATGCTTTTCCAAGGCACCAGTGGCAGTGGGAGCAGGGTGTGCTTCAGGTGGTGGGTGCCAGGGACTGGGCATGCTCCTGTAGGAGTGTTGGGTTTCCAGTTCTGTTGTGTCTTACTGGGCCGGTCAAACGTGTCCCAGCTTTTTGTCTGCCATGGGGCTTTGCTGTAGAGTTGCAGCAGACCCACAGTTGGCTGTCCTGGGGGAGCGCTGGTAAAAGCCCAGGAACTGATGTTTGCTGTGGTCCCCCTTCCCAGACTGACACAGAACTGGCCTGGGACCGTGCTGCTCATGGCTTGGAGGACCCAATGCTGCCAAAGAAGCAAGTCTGCAGCACCCCAAGGGTGGATCGGAAGGTGGGCTGGCACCGAGCCCGAGAGCAGCCCCTGCCACAGCGCAGTGATGGGGAGGAAGAAGAAGAGGAGGCTGCCTTGAGCCTGGATCTAGACAGCAGCATGGAGGCTGTGGACTTCTGTGTGAATGAGGCTGGGGTGGTGCTGGAGGAGCATGAAGACCCCTGCATCATCAACACAGGTGATGTGTCCCTGAGTGAGCTCGTGAAGTCCATGCACCCCTACTGCCTGCCCACCTTCACTGTGTGCTTGGACCCTGACACTGAGCCTGTAGCCAAGGAACTTCTGAACAGTCCCGTCTTGCTGGAAATTGTGCCTGGCGAGGGAGAGAGTGTGGAGATCCCTGTGGTCCTGCAGCCCTTCACTCCCAGTTCCCGTGACTTGGAGCCTCAGCTCCTGGGAGCAGAGGAGAGTACTATGGAGTCAATCCCAGAAGATCAAGGGGAGCTGCCAGGAGCTCCAACCCAGGAAAATGAGGTGGAAGAGGAGGAGAAACTGCCTGGGAAGGAGCCTTCATGCACTACCCCAGAGGGCACCTCCCCACCGGAGACAGCAGCACCTGGAGCCTCACGTCCCAACAGCAGCTCCTGGCACAGCACAGAGGCCCTAGCGGGTGGAAAACGTGAATGCTCTGAGAAGGGACGGGGCCGCGAGAGAGCAAGGAAGAGTCGGAAAAAGAAAGCAGAGGAGGACCAAAGCAAGCAGACCAGGCCTGGCAGGGACTGTGTAGCCCACCGGCTCCGTTCCGCTGGCTCTGGACAGTCCTGCGTCCAGCCAGCCATCAGCCGGCAGCGGGCAGCGTGTCCCTCTGTTCAGGTCTCAGACTTCCTGGCACAGCAGCTGGAACGAGCCCGTAAGGAGGGGCAGATGGAGCTGCATGCTGAGCGGGCACCGCGGCCCCGGGGTAGGCCTCGGAGCACAGCAGGGGCCTTCCTGCCCAAGAAGGTGAAGCAGGAGCTGCAGAAGGAGCCAGCACCAAAAATGGTGAATGTGGCACTGGAGAAGAACAAGACTCTGGTGCCCCTGGAGAAGACTGCACCAAGCGTGGAGGGGCAGCCAGCAGCTGCATGTCCCAGCCTGACAGACCAGGCTGAGGGCCAGGGAGATGCACAGCCATCTGCCGAACAGAGCAGTGGGGTCTTGGAGGCTGCCTCTCAGCCCCCAGAGCAAGGTGTGGGGCTGGAGCCTGCCCAGAGCCTGCCAGCAGCGGAGCCAAGTGAGGGCCTGCCTAAGGAAGCCAAACCCAAGGCCCTGAGCCTGCGGGAGTACCGCATCCGCATGCTGCACCGTCAGCCCAGCACGGGTGGCAGCCAGGAAGGCAAGAAGCAAGTGGCCAGCAAGTGGCCCAGTGTCCCTGAGCCTCCGACAGAGCTGGCAGAGATCCCCTGCCTGGTGTCACCCATGTGCTCTGCCACCAAGGAAGACGGTGCTCAGAAGGGACCAGACAAACCCACCAGCCCTGCTGCTGTCCCTCCTCCTGCCGGCAAAGCTCCCACTGCTCTGACTTCAGCCCCAGCACCTGCCACAGCTCCACCACCGCCATCGACACCAATGCCTTTTGTCGCACCAAACGTGCCCCCGGCTGCTGGGGTGGCCCCCACCGGCATGCCACCAGCCTCTGCCGGTGCTTATGCCCTTTACCCACCAGTGCCTTCCTGGCCCTGCTTCACCCCACAGCCCATGGGCTGCCATGGTTTGCCCCCACCACCCAGTGCCAGCTCCTCCAGTACATTTCACGTGGTGCCTGGCCTCCCGCCTCCAGCCATGGCCTGGCCTCCTCCACCTGTGCCACCCCCGCCTCCATTTGGCCCAGGTGGCCCCTATGCCCCAGTTGGGTGGGCACCACCCTCCTACTGGCCAGGAATTCCCATGCCGCCTCCGGTGCCTTCCCTTGCATACAGCGACCCTGGAGCAGCAGTGCAGGCTGCCACTGCCTTCCCAGCTGGCAGCCACCCTGGCACAGCCCTTCTGCATGGGCCGCCTCCTGTCACCCCTATGCTCAGCTGCCCAGAGCCACCAGCCTTCCCTGCCCAGTCGCCTGCTGCCCCTGCCAGTGAGACGGGGGCTGCAGGTGGCCCAGCCAGGCCAGCGACTGGCAGGGTATCAGACCCCAGGAGGCAGGCACGGCTGGCAGGAGAGAGCTCTCTCCCCAAGGCCCCTCTGGCTCCAGCCCCAGCCCAGCCCCTGCCAGCCCCCTCAGCTGCCTCTGCCCAGCCCAGCAGGGTCCCTCCTGCAGTACCAGTCCCCCAGGCTGTCCCCACCCAGCCTCTGGAGGAGCCCCAAACTGCAACTCCCAACCAGCTCCCAAAGGTCCCCCCAGCTGCCATCTGCTGCCCAGCAGAGGTGTCTCCTGCCCCTGTTGTGGAGTCCCCTGGCACCCACACCGTGGAGAAGGCTGCAGGGCCAGGCAAGGAGGCAGTGAAAGCCGTGCTGGACCCCAAGGCAGCTGCTGGGCAGGAGTTGCCTGGCCAAAAGTCCACCTCCCAGGTTGTGGCACCACCACTGAAAACAGGTCGAGAGAGCAGCCTTCCCACCAAGGCACCCACTGTGCGGCCATGGAGGCACCAGCCGCTCCTCAGCCCAGCCCAGCGCAGCAACAGCAGCAAGGACATCGTGCAAGCCTTCATCAGTGAGATCGGTGAGTGGGAGGGCTGCAGGATGCTGGGTTGAGTGTCACCAGCCAGCAAGGCTGCGGTGCTGCCAGCAACCTGGGTAGCAGGACGGGTTCCTTGTGCTTCTGGGGGCAAGGGTAGCAAAGCTATGCTCACAGGCTTGCAGTCTCTTCCCAGTACTCTGCTAGGATGTTGCCTCCAATGGATGGTCTGGGCTGGCTGTCTTGAAACTACTCCCTTCTGGGACTGCAGAGCTGGGTGCTCCTGTCCTTCCTGCGGGAGACACAGAGCTGCTGCAGGCTCTGTTGCTGCTTCTCCTCCCCAGTGCTTGCCCCACCATCCAGGGAGGCTGATGCAGGGGGAGTATTGGGCCGGGGTGCATCACTGCAGTGCTGGGAGAATTCTAGCTGATCTGACTTGCTGTGCTTTCTCCCTGGCCCAGGGATTGAAGCCACCGACCTGTCCAGCCTGCTGGAGCAGTTTGAGAAGTCTGAAGGTGCGGATCTGGCGTGCCGTTCCCCGCAGGGCTCCCTCCGTGCTGTGCTGGCCTCCCTGGGCTGTCCATGCTCCCTGTGGCAGGGTGGTAGTGGGAGGGCTGTGATGCTGCTGCCTGTGGGCTTGTGTAACCCTGCCCAGGTGTTTTGTTCTGGGGCTGTCTCTGCCTCCATCTCCTTGGCCTGTGGGAACACCTGGGGGTCCCCATGGCAACCCAGGGGGTGGTGAAGAGTCTGTGGAGGAAAAGGGATATGCAGCTCCTGTCTTCAGGGAGCTGGGTTTCAAGTGCTGTGAAACTGCTTCTGAGCTGTTCCTGGGATGCTCTGTGGCCCCTGTCCTTCAGCCCCACTTGTTGCCACTCTCACCTGCCTGTTCTCTTTCCAGTCAAGAAGGAGGAAACTCCTGTACGGCCCCCTGAGGAAAGGCAGCTGACGGGGTGCTTTGGGTGAGTACCAAGACCTTGGTAGCTGGTGCCCAGCATGGAGCCCAATAGAGCAAGGGCACAGGGCAGCTTTCAGTCCTGGCAGGGTTTGAAGTGTGCTGAGGCTGTGTCCATTGGCCCAGGAGAGGCTGAGTTTGTTGCTGGACTGGGACAGAGCTGGCATTGAGGGGGGAAAATTTGGGAGAAGCGGTGATGGGCATTACTAGTCTGTGCAACTTTTATCCTTGCACCTCTCTTGGATCTTCTGTCCTCGTGAACTGGCCAGTGGGGCAGATTGAGTAGGTGCCCCAGGTGTGGAGAGTGGGGCTGGGCTTTGCCTGCTGTGTTTGACAAAGCTCCTTTCCTGTTCTCAGGCCTGAGACCCAGCAAGATGCACCAACCCAGCAGGACAGGAAGCCCCCGGATGGCCTGCAGGCCTCTGAGCTGGCCAACGTGGCAGGTAGTGAATACTTGGGGCAAGGCAGGGGAGTCTGCCATGTCCTGGCAGGGCTGTTGTGTGTCTGGGGGACACCCTGGGGAGTGAGGGGGGCCGGGACATGAGGGAGCCCCAGCTGGGTGGGTTGCAGCAAAGGGCTGCTCTTGTAAGCATTCTGGTGCTCTTCCAGGCCTCACGCCCCCAGCGACACCTCCCCACCAGCTCTGGAAGCCTTTGCCTGCTGTCTCACTGCTGGCCAAGACCAAGTCACCTGGGTCCATGCCCCAGGAAGGGACCCAGAAGACAACCAAGCTGATGAAAGCCAAGCCACTGCCCCCAAACAAGATCCAGGTGAAGAGCATGGTGCCAGCCCCTGCCAGCACAGCCCCCAGCCACGTCTGCTCGGGAGACCATGACTACTGCATCCTGGGTACACCACAGCCTGAGAGCAGCAATATCCCTGGCACGCAGCCCCCTGCCGAGGGTGGCTCCCGCTGGAATGTCAAACACCACCGGGACATCACTATCAAACCCATCTCCTCGTTAACCAAACGGACGCTGGACCAACCTGAGCCCACTCCACCAGCCCCTAACACCACCATGGGGCACAGCCAGGAGCCCCTGGGGATGGCCTGCCTAGCTCCCCTGGATTATCGGACTACCATCCCCAACAAGGCCACCACTGGGTGCAGCAGTCCCCCCACCTCAGTGCTCCTGTCTCCAGCTGCATCCCCCTGCCGGGACCAGGAGGTGCGGACTTCCAGTGCCCAGCCCAACCATACTGCTGCCAAGAGGTCCCTGCGCTGCTACCGGAGACCCCAGGACTCACCCAGCCCCTCTGCTGACAGCTGGAGGGCTGGCCGGAGCCGTGCCAGCCGTTCTTTCAGCTCCAGTTCAGATGGAGCTAGCGAGTCCTCATCTTCATCTTCATCCTCATCCTCCCGATCCCGGTCACGGTCACTCTCCCCACCCCCCAAGAGATGGCGAAGGTAAGCAGTGGATTGTTGCTTGCTCTTGGGGCAGTTGTCCAGTGGGTGGTCTTTTTGCAGGTGCCCAGACACATCTTTATGGTCCTACTAGATGGCTGGATTTGATCTTTTTGTCCTTGTGGCCCTTCTGAAGAGATGCTTGACTCAGAGGCTGGGGGAGCTGCAGCAATACCCTGCCCATCCATGTCTGGCTGAAGCCCCCATCTGGGCCGGTGTGCCTGCAAAGCCACCACTGAGCCAGGCTTCTTTACTCCTTCTGGAACACTCAGTCTGTGTTACAAGTCCTTGGCTGCATCTTTGCTTTTGGATACTTTTTCTGGGGTATTATGGCAGGTGTTCATATTTGTGCTGTGGGGCTGCTGCAGCCCTTGGTGTAGAAATGAGAGGAGCCACAGTGGAGTTGTCCAGGGAGCTGCTGGAGGCAAGCAGGGAAAGCCCTGTCTGGCTTGGCTGCCTCAGGGGCTCCGTTCTCCTTATGGAGGTGACTGTGTAGGAAAGTGGGACACCTTGGTCTCTGTGGGATGCATTTCTTTTGGAGTCCTTGTGCATCTGAGTGATGTGCAGCCTGTCCCAGCTGGGCTGGGAGGCACTGGAGCTGGTGAAGGGTTTCTCTTTCTGTCATTCTTCTGGTGTTCAGTCAGTTCTGGAGATGTTCCTGGGCATGAGGGGCCTGTCCAACCAAGACCCCTCCATAGATGGCCAGTAAACGCAGAGGCTGGAGCTGGAGAGGGCGGGTATATAAGTGCCATGTTCCATGGATGTGCAGCAACGTGTCTGGCTTGGCTTTCCAGCAAATCAGCTGGCCTTGTCAAGCAACATGTCTGGCTTGGCTTTCCAGCAAATCAGCTGGCCTTGTGCTGGAAAATGTCCCCATGTACTGTGCCATCCTGACTTGCTGTCCTCCATGAGAATAGGTAGCAGAGCCAGGCAGCGTGCCCTGCCAGGCCTGGGTTTGCCCATGGCAGGGACCACCTACAGCCATCACGTCTGGAGAGGGATTGGGCCCCTGGCTGGAGGCAGCACAGCTTAATCCCAGAGGTGTTCCGGTCCTGCTGTCCTTAAGCTTTCCCTGGCCCTGCTGGAGAAGCTCTTGCAGTCTCCTTTCACATGGCTGTTGAGTGCGATGTGGATGCGATGGCTCCGGTGTTGTCCTGTGCATCGTGTGGGGTTCAGCACAGCAGTCCCGGCCCTCCCTGGGCCCTCCCAGGCAGAGCCCTGTTCTTTACAGTTCCCCCATGACTATTTCTTGCTCTTCAGAAGCTGTGCCTTCTGTGAGCCTGCTCTCTTTTCACTGTGGCATTGAGAGCCAAGTGGAGCAACATTTCTGTAGTGTTGTTACTGCCCTGGCAATCTTGGGCAGAGGCTTCCCCATTCTGGGGATGGGTCCTATCTATGTGGGACGCTGATACCACGGGGATGGTGGAGGTCTTTTTCTACTTTGGAGCCTCATGATGCTGGACAAAGGGAGGGCTCAGCTGTATCTCTCCTTCCCCCAGGTACCGCTCAAGATGTTCCCACAGCTCCTCCTCTCGCTCCAGCTGTGGGTCATGTGGCAGATCCCGGGACAGGTCCTCATCCTCGTCATCAACATCATCCTACTCATCCAGGTCCACGTCCCGCAGCCAGTCCCGCTCCCCCTCTCCCCACAGGAGGAGTAACAGGTGGAGAAGGTGAGCGTGGCCACCCTGCAGGGGTGTGAGCTCTTCTCAACCCATCTCCCAGCCTCTTATGGAGGAGGGATGGACCCACTCCTTCAAGATCTCCCTTGTGTTTGGAATCACTCTTCTGACAGCCCCATGATTCTGTAGCTCATGTGTCTGGTTTCTGTCCTGACAGATACAGTTATGACGCACAGGACCACTACCAAAGGCAGAGGATCCTCCAGAAGGAACGTGCAATAGTGAGTGATGGAGGGCTGGGAATCTGGGGCTGGAAATTTGGGGCTCCACAGCCCCTCTGTCACTTCTGAAAGCCTCGGGAGCGTAGCCTTGCTAGTAGGCCCTGGCTGGGGCACAGTGTGGTGGTTGGCCATGCAGGGAGGGTGCTCTGTGCGAGAGGTCCTGCTCATGGATAGTGCATCCCTGCCCGCAGGAGGAGCGGCGAGTTGTGTTTATCGGCAAGATCCCCAGCAGGATGACACGGTCGGAGCTGCGGCACCGCTTCTCTGTGTTTGGGGACATTGAGGAGTGTACCCTGCATTTCCGCTCTGAGGGGTAAGTGCTGTGGGGAGATGGGTCAGTCCATTCCCAGGGATGACTCCTCTTGGCCCTTTTCCCATTACTCAGGGGGATGGTGCAGACCAAGGGGGGACAAACCTAACTGTTGCTGCTGATCTCCTCCGGTGTCAGGGATAACTATGGCTTTGTCACCTACCGCTATGCTGAGGAAGCCTTTGCCGCCATTGAGAGTGGACACAAGCTGCGGCGCCCAGATGAGCAGCCCTTCGACCTGTGCTTTGGTGGCCGCAGGCAGTTCTGCAGGAGGAACTATGCCGACTTGGGTGAGTTGCGCAGCCTCCAAGTTGGGGGATCGGTACCCTGGGTCCTTCTTTCCAGAGGCGTAGGAGTCCCCATCATTGGGGTCAGTCAGGGTTGGCAGCAGAGCCACATCGAGGAACAGTCTTGCCCTGAAGGGAGGTTGAATGGGGGCTCCCTGTCTCTCCAGCCCTGTGTTGGAGGCCGGCCCACCTCTGGTTCTGGAGGCTGACATATGAAACAAGATGAGTTTGCTGTGGGAATGGCCGGAACTGTGCCAGTGTTTCCATGGGCTCAAGACAGCCTCTCCCCATCTCTTCCAGATTCAAACCGGGAGGATTTCGACCCAGCTCCTGTCAAAAGCAAGTTTGACTCCCTGGACTTCGACACTCTTCTGCGGCAGGCACAGCGCAGCCTGCGGAGGTAGCAACAGGCAAGGCGGAGCACCCGCCCCCACTTTTATACTCAAATACAAAAGGCAAAAAAAGTATGGAGAGAGAGATGAGGTTTTTAATAAAAAGAAAAAGGAAAAAAAGAAATTTGTTTTTTAACCAATATTTAAGGAGGACGGGTCATTTGCCTTCAACTGGAGCAGTCCAGGCAAGTGGCAGCCCTGGGTTTGCCCCAGACATATAATAAATCTGGATGCCCAAACAGCAGCGCTGCTTTGTCTCCTCCTTTGTGTGGGCTGTTCCCAGGTGTGGGCTCAGGCTGTGCCCCCCTCAGGACTCCAGGGACTCTGCTGTGGTATGGCCCCATGAAATACAGCACAGGTTGTGGACTGGGCACGAAAGTGGGGCAGGACTGAGGTCACCAAGCGTATGACTGTCACTGTGGCAGCCTGCAATGGTCTGGCATGGGGTGAATGCCTCTCTGAGGACCCCTCTGACCGTCTCTTGGGCTCTGCTGGCTGCAGGGCTTGGCACTCCCAGGTTCCCAGCCGTTTTGGAGCACCTGCACCTCCCGCGATGGCCACGGGGGGGCAGTGCAAGATCCTCCACCGCCGCTCCCGTCAGTGGGCTGGGAACGGGCTGTAGCCCTTGGCCAGAGCCCGGGCAGGGCTCTGCTTGCTCTGAGCCCACTGCCCTGTCCCCTGTCTGCCTGTCCCTTTCGAGCCTGCTCCTTGGCTTTGCTCTGGCTCGCTAGAAGGAGAGGAGTGACATCTCATCTCTGGGTTTCCCCCGAGGGAGAGGTGTTTGTGTGACTGCAGAGAGGTTACAGCTGTGTGGAGTGGGATGGTGCTTGGCAGGAAAGGATGGACAGTGGCAGGGAGGGATGGATGATGCCTGTCTAGGCCCTCTCAGTGCATTGCAGCTCCTGGAGGAGAAGACCGATCACAGGCAACCCTCGGGAGTATGCTTGGGCCTGCTGCCAAGCATCTTTCCCGCACCCTGCTCTTGTGCTGGCAGAGAAAAGCCCTGCCTTGGACTGCTCCTGGGCTGGGACAAGCTTGGGGGTCCCTTGCAGGTGGGGCTAGTCCTTTGCAGATGGCAGTGCTGACTGGGAACCCCAAGATGGCACCAAGTACCCTGGCTTCAGGCCTGGGACAGGCTTGGGAAGGGTGCAGTGGTGCCCGTTTGAGCCCCCTCTAGGCACACCCTGGGTTAGGGAAGCCTGCAGCTACCCAACTGGGCAGTGCAGAGCTGGGAAGGTGTGGAGAGAAGCAATGGGCAGGTGATGGACCCCCATGCCGCACCCAAGGTTCCTCACGGTGTTTGGGGTGGGAGGGGGCTGGTCAAAGTCCCTTCAGATCCCTTACTTGATGGAGGCAGCACCCACTCCAATAGTGTGAGAGCAGGGAGGGGAATATGGGCAATAAACCCAGGGTGGGAGGTTCAGCCAAGCTGATGCTGATGTTGCCACTTGGATCATGTTCAAGGCTCTGAGCCCTTTGTGGCTGTGCCTGGATGTATTGCAGTAATCTTATGGTCTGGCACTGTGGCTGGAGCCCACCTCTTCCCTCATTGCTCCCCCAGATGGAGAGAGGTGCTCCTGCTCCTGCCTGCACACTGGGTGACTTGTGCTGCTCCACTGCTCAGCCCAGAGAGGCCTCTGCAGCACCCAGGGATGTGGGGTACAGGGAGGCTGCCTCCAGGTGGGCTCTGAGCAAGCTCCCACCCTATCCTCTCCTGCCTGGCCTTAGACTTTGCACAAGGGAGGGTCCAAGGAGGCAGCTGCAGGTAAGGGTGTGAGCAGGATAGGGGGAAGTAGGCAGGGGTCTGTTCTTCCAGGGACATTGAAGGAGGGGGTGACAGCCAGAGTCCAGTGGGGTCTTGTGGGGAGGATGTGTGTCCCTTTCTGTGAGTTCATGCAAAGCCCTGTGGCTGCAGCACACCTGCAGCCCCTCTCCTGCCCAGAACTGCTGGGCCGATGGTGGTGCTGACCAGCATCTCCCTGGTCTCAAGAGCTGCCACAGCAGTACTGATGGCATGTGGATCCAAGCAAGCATTACAGGGAGAGTGTCTGTTAAACCAGCTGCAAAAACACTCTTAAGCTGTTGGGTCATTCAGGCCTGAGGAAGGGCTTGTGTGCCTTAGAGCTGGGCTTGTTTCTACAAACACTTTAGGTGATCTGAAAGTTTCGTTACAGCCTTTCCTCGAAACTGTGGTGCAGCTGAAGAGGCAGGCAGGAGTGGGGAGTATTACAGGCAAGGTGGAGCTGCGCATGGGGGATGTCTGCTGTCAGCAACCCCGGGAACCCCTGGGCATATGCTATTCCATGGACCTTAGGTGTGTGCTTTTGGGCAGGGCAGCCTGTAAGCATGGCGTCACCCCAAATATGTGAGCTGCTGATTGTTTTGTGAACAAGGCTGTGTCCTTGTGTTCCTACGGCTGGGCTGCACATGGTCCACTCTCCTCCCACTGCTCCTGCAGGTGAGGAAAGGCAGGGGGTGTGAAAGCATTTGTGTTGCCAAAAGAATTAACACCCTGCTGTTATGCCCTATAAATCTTCTGAGTGTTAGAGGTTGGCTTTATCCCCCTGTGTTACAGTTTAATGGTTTCCGTTAGCAATAACCTGTCCCTGTGTTCTTGGTTATTGATTTAAGGTTTGTTGTGGAGGGTGTGAGAGTTGCAGAAAGGTGTTTTCCTGCCATCCAGCCAGTGGCAAAGGCAGTGTTGCAAAGAGGAGGCAGGAGTGTGGAAAGCAGTGCAGAGCTGGCTCTCTGGAAGCATGGGTGCTGACAGGAGCTGTCTGGAGAGAACTGGGGACAGTGGCAAGGAGCAGCACTTGGAGCGCATACCTCACCCTGACAGGCAAGCCAGAGGTGAGGAGCAAAGCTGAGGCTTTGTAGGAATCCCAGTTCTCTTGGAAACAAATTCGCTTCACCATAGGACAGCCAACCTTCCTCCTGCAAGCAGCAGCATCCTGTGCTGCCTGTGTGAGTGGCTCTGCCCTGAGGTGCAGCAGTCCATGGCTGGGAGCCACTCAGAAGGTGTTTTCCACTAAGCAGAGCTGGAGTTTTCACCCTGTTTCTCTTCAAGGCACTCTCAGCCTTCCCCCTTCTGTTCCTGCTACAGACTCCAATCTCCAGCAGTTGTCCCTTCCTGCACCAGGCCTTGCTATCTACGGTCTTCGTCTGGAACAAATCTCTAAGGGATTGGTGCTGATTTCACATCTTCCTTCTCCCTTCCCCTTTTCATTCTCTCTTGCATTAGTATGTTCTGAACATGATCTCCAAGCTAGAAAGCAGCTAGAAGGGCATCCAGATTGGTCTTTCATAGTGGGTAAAACCTGCAAGATGAGGGGCTTGTGCTCTGTGCATAAGCTGGTTTGGACCCCATATGCAGAAGGCAGTGGGGCAGCAGGAGAGTCTGACAACAGCACTCCTTGCACACCTCTGCCCAGGGCTGAAGGCTGCATGGCCCTTGTCCTCATTGCTTTCCAGAGCTCAACATTTCCTCAGCAACAGCTGAGTCCCTTATCCTCAGGAAAGGTTATTCTGGGACTATGGAGCTGGGTGCTGCCAGGTGTGGAGCACCCACATTGCTGTGAGGTGGGTGTGCTTTCCCACACTTAGGATATTCACACTTATGATGTTCAGCATACTCATCCTGAAAGCTGACAGGGACCCCAGTGGGCAGAGGTGCCAGGCAGGAACCTGGCTACATTCCTTGCTGTTGACACCCATTCCAGTCTCTGGGACCACCAGTTCTCAAGATTCAGACTTACTCAACACACCCAAGGGCTCAGAGCTCCTGACCCAAAGCAGAGGTTGCTACTGTGGCATATCTGTGCCTCCCCAGCCTGGGTTCCCTCCACTGGGAGCCTCACAGGGGTACCCAGCTCCAGGGTGTCTGCTGAGAGTGGCCATGGCAGTCTGGTGCTGGGGTTGCTGCAGAAGGGCTCAGAGGAGCTCCAGAGAGCTGGAAGAGGTGCTCATCCCACTTCGGCATGCAGCACCTGCAGGTTTGGGACTCCCTCACTCTCACCACACCTACTCTGCTCTCTTAGACACCCCTCATCCCAAATCCCTGCCTGTCTGCAAGTAAGCCCTGGAGGCCAGCCAATGGTTGTGTGTCCTTTAAATCTGTGTTTGTACAGCTAAGATCCTGGGTTAATGCCCCTGTTCCCTCTTAGAGCTGCTGCTGCAGTTACTGTGTGTGTTTGCGTTCGCATTGGGGCAGTCCTCCAGCATCACCCTGTAGTCCAGTGTCTGCAGCTGGGAGTATACATGCAGTGAATATCCTGTTGGTGCCTCTATCTGAACACCCGCTCCACTCACCCCACAAACCAGGTGCTGCAAGTGCTTTCAGATTCCTCTCAGAAAAAAACCTGCATCTGTAACATGCTACAGGAAGCAGGCAGGGAGATTAAGGGACCATTGGTCTGCAGCTTGGCGATGGCAGAGAATTCATGAAAAAAAATTACATAGGATCTAGAAAATAGATGTGAACTTGGGGAAGTAAAAACCCAAAGCAAAGCAAAACAAAACAGAAAGGCCCCAATCAAAACCACACAAAAACTGCAACCACAATTTTTCTGTCAATCCAGGAAAATTCCCTCCTGACCCTAATCTGGCAAGACCATTAAGCCTAATATGTGAGCAGACCTCTGGGACTGTAATGCTAGGAGCACCAATGCATGAGACACAGAGCTTGCCTTTAGTTTCCCGAAGGAAAGAAAAACTCAGTACCTTTAGAAGCAAATTAAGAGGGAAATTGGTTATTCTTCATCATCACAATGACCAGCAGAAACCTGGAAGCCTGGGGTAAAGCAACACCTCCTCCAAACAACCTTAGCACTGCTGACTCCTTGGCCAGTCAGGATCTGTGTCCCAGGCTGAGCTGCCCATTTCCAGGGCTCCTGCACTTACGAATTAATGGAGGGAATTCTATCAAACTGTGTGTTAAATTGATCCAGGTTTTTCTGCCTCATTACCCTTCTTGGAAGGCTGGTCCAGAACATCAATCCTGGCAGGGGTATAAACTCTCCAATTCACCATCTAAACTTATTAATTTTTTTTTGCCATTATTGTACATCTTACATATTTTCTTAACATTTTTTTATTTACAATTTTCTTTCAGTGGTTCTTCAGAAATACATCTGTCCCTTCTCAGCCCCTGTCTGGTCAGAACAAACAGAACTCTTTTAGTAGATTCTTAATCAGCTTGTGTTTGTTTGTCTCAGCATCCAAATAGTTTTTCTCCGTGCAGTGGAAATTTATCCTTTCTGGATGTAGAGCTGCAAGGATATTCAGGAGGAAGTCTCACAATGCCTTGCGCAATGGCAATAATGTTTCTGTCTCTGCTAAAAATAACTTGTCTGATGCATCCTAGCATAGTGCCATTCCTTTTTCACAGAAGCATCATGCTGCTGCTTCATATTCATCCTTCAGTGCAGTAAGGTCTTTTTATTCCTTTGTAGCCTTCATTTCATCAGTTTATAGCAAATGTCCTTGCTGCTGGTCCCCAAGTGTTTAACCTGCCCTTTCTGCCATTAAATTTCACCTTACTTCCCTCATCCCTTGACAAGGTCAAGGTCCCCTTCTTCCCCTGTGAGGAACTACTACTCTCAGCACTTGCAGTACCTCCCAACCCTCTGCTGCCTCTGCATTTTGGGAGCTTGCACTTGGCTCTTCTGAAATTACCAATGGATTTACTACCCTGAATTTATTCTCAGAATATGTGGTTAATATCTGTCCGGCAGCCTGGTCATGCTTGTGTCTAAGGCATCCTGGACAGTTTCTCCTGTATCTCCTCTCCAGCCTTGGGACTGATCTTCACCTTTAGCAGCAGTTTCTTCTGGTTTGTAGTGCATCATCCTCAACTCTGAACTGAGTGCCTTAGTCTAAGAAACTGGCAGCCTCATCTAAGGGATTATTTCCATTGTGCTGTTCCTGTTTCCTTAGGTATCTTCTCACTCCCTGTGTTCCCCTCATCACCTTTACTGAAACAGAGTTAAACCCACTTTTGGGGGTTTGATTGCAGCTGGTTCATTTCTCCTCTCCCCTCACCTCTCTCCTTGCAGCTCTGCATTTGGTGTCTGCTCCTCCCTCTAGGTCTGTTCCCTGACTGACGGAGTAGGCTCACCATTCACTGAAGCTGTGTCTGAAATGATGTTGTGTTTTATGACACACTGAATCGATATGGAAATTCGCTTTCTGTCTTGTCAGAGGATATCTCAGCACTGCTATTCTGGCACTGTTTACTGCCTGGCATTCACTGTGAAATTAAAGACTCCTATAATTGCACAATTACTACTCTTTATTTGTCTTGTAGCCTTGAAGACAGCACAGTTTATTCTCAAGGCTACATCTGGTGTGTGCGTGTAGCCAGCCCCCGAGAATAACTGTGCAGAGTCCTTTCTACCACCCTTTCACACACCTCCTCAGGACATATCTTATCCATGTCACTCCCTTTTATGTCCTTACAATGACCTGATTTACTAGCAGTTCTTCACGACTTCCTGCTCTCCTCCTACCGACCAGGTGCTGCCAGCTAGCTTCTACTCCTGCTTATCTCTGCGGCTTTGTTCCAGGTGGCCCACTCTGCCTGCACCAAGCGTTCCAACACATGCTGGGATGCACTATCCTCTGGCTCAGCACCTTTCCAGTATGCCAACAGTCTGGCTTGCCTGATGTGGCCACAGCAAATGGCAAAACTTGGGGAGAAGCCTACAAAATCAGTAGCACAGGCTGTCACAAAATCTGAGAAGGAGAAAAAACTTGTACTGGGGATGGATGAGGGACATAAAGGACATGGTGTTTCCAGTTTAACCTCAAAAGATTCTGGTTAGGTGATGACAGAACCTTAGGAGATAATGCTGGTAGGACAAATGGATTTAACACCTCTCAGCATAATCCGAGGGAGACCCACAAATACATGTGAAAATGCTAAACAAGGTAAATTGAGTGTGACTGGAAGGCTTAGTCAACGGGTGAGTTACAAGGCTGTGAAATCGTGTATGGTATCAATATAGCATACAAGTTCTGTTCCCAGGTGAACTGGTGAGTATTAGAAACTACATCTTCAAATAGCATATTTTTAGAGGCAGGAAGTATGTTGAGAAGTAGCAGAAAATACACTTTCTCAGTTACCAAGAGACAGTTGGAACTTGTCCCTAAGTAAAGCAGCTCTCTTTCAAGTACCTGGGGGTAAAGTGATTCCTGAATCCCACTCATTCACTAGAGCAATGCTGCATAAGCTCAGGAAACAGAACTTTACCAGCTCTAGCCATGCAACCCAGAGCATATGTGCTTGATGGTATCATTCAAATGGTCTGAAGCATGACGTCTATCACCCATCAGAGGACTTGTGAAGTGCACAAAGAACATTGATGGGTGGTGCAATGAAGATGTGAAGACTGGACAATGTCTACGTATCAGAACTTCCAAGACCTGGGATTGCACTTAGCATGTAGGCAAAGCACTTAAATTGTTATTAAAACGCACATTAAGTGAATAAGAGATGATGGTAATGTTTGGGGAAACAACTGGTACAATGAATGAGGAACTTCTTCAGGCTAAATTTATAGGCTTTGAAGTCTGGCTAAGGGACAGTTAAACCTCACTGTGATCCATTTTCACCAGTGGACAGGAATGAGTTCTACTTACAGTTTCTCGTGAGTGAAGAGACCTGCAGGATGTATCTGCCCATGAATTGTAGCTGCCACTGGAGGAAAATGAATAAATCAGACTTCTCCGGATGCTGGTGGAGGCAGACTTCAGAGGAGGCAATGCTATTAATGGCCCGGATAAAAGGAATAGGTCAGAGCAGGACAGGATCTCTGGAGTGCCAATAGCAACCAGGGAAAGAGGGGACAGCAGCCAACACCACTTACTGCTATGGACAGCTGTTCTCTTAATCCCCATCTCTATCAACATCTCTAAACATCTCCATATGATAGCAAGGTTGGTGAACCAGTAACCCCTCCCAGATCCACAAGCTGGGCTCAGTTTTGTCTTTGTTTTCTCTCTCTCCCAGTGCTTTGACTAGTGGCTAATTCCTCAGACCTCAGTGCTTCCCATTTGACTATTCACTTCAGAGCTATCTATTAATGATATGTGTGTAAGTTAACAGGGACTGAAACCTGGTCTGGGACCCTCAGCCATCACGTTATTATTTCAGCAATATTTCCCTCAGCATGCTGGAAGCCACATTTTGGAGTGAGGCAATTACAAGGCTGGATCCAAACTTCAGTAAAAATTTTACAAACACCCACTGCTTTTAAACTACAGCTAAAAATTTTTTGGATGTGCACAACGGTGCTTGGTGATAGCAGCCTCTAGCCAAGGTCATTTTTCTGCACTGTTCTTCCCTTAAAGCTCGCTGTTGGGCCCCTGAGTCCCTGTAGGCTTCCCCCTACTGTGTAAAACATGTCCTTATTAGTAATCTTCATGTTTTTAGAAAGCTGCTCTTTGAAAATTAATTTGGCTGGCTTAAATGTGTTGGGTTGAGGGGTTTCATTATTTATTTACTTATTTAACTTGGCAGAATTTGGGATTTTCTGTACTTCTTCTTTGGCCATGCTTATTCTTTTTGAACGATTTTTTTTTTCTAAATATCATCTTTGTTCTACTGGTTAACTGTGCCAGACTTGGGGTTATTTATTATTTCAGGTTGTTGTTAGGATACTTCAAGTGATGCCATATTTAAAGCTTTAAATGAAGGGTCTCAATGTCATTGCAAGCATTTGTCCTCTCATCAGCTACTTACAAATCCTTCTTAATTACTCTGCTGGCTTCTACACTTATTCCCTTTGGAAGGAGAATACGCTCATTTCCCTTTTAAGTTACATTGCACTGCAGTGTACTTTTCTGTTGCTTTTTCCTCTCCTCCCATAATATTGGATTTGAGCACATTGCGTTCCTAAAGACAAGGTGACTCTTCATTATTACATTTCAAACTCCCTCCTATGTACTACTTGTGACTAAATCAAGAGTTCATCCTCTACTTGGCTCCTCTGAGTGGTCATTCTAAGAAATATCCATTTATGAGGGCTAAAAATGCTAATCTTTGCATCATTTTTTGACATGGTGTCTACCCAGTCCGTATGGGGGTAATTAATGTCTCCCATTATCATTATGTTTTCTCCCCTGAAAACCTCTTAAAGTCCTCCAGCTGCTTTTCATTCCACTATCCTAATCAGGTGGTCAATAGTGTATGCTCAGTATCACTTAGGCACATGTCAACACGTAATTGTTCTCTAGTAGTTGAAACAATATTCCAGGCGTGC
>VZRV01006019.1:658462-703258 GCA_013398115.1 Falcunculus frontatus
CCGCGCCCGGCGGCGGGGAGCGGCCCGCCTGTCACTGGCCAGGGGCGAGCCCAGGCGGGCTCGCCTGCCCCCGGCCCGGCGAGGCGGGAGGGAGCGAGGCCGCGGAGCCGGCGAGAGGAGCGGCGGGGGAGGCGGAAAGTTGTGGATCGCGGTGCTGGATTGACGCCGTGAATCCGGAGCGGAGCCGCGGGGTTAAAAGGATGTGTGATTGCTTTTCTATTCTCCCCGCCACCTCCTTTTTTTTTTTTTTCCCTCCTCCTCTCCTTTGCGTGTTTCTTGTTGAGTAAGCTCCTTGCAATCGAATGTTTGGGGTTTTGAAAAATAAGTCCCTTTCATCTCGAGTAACTTTTTCCATTCAAAATACAGATTTTGCCCTTTTCTCTTTCCCTAGTAAGGAATTGAGGCCTTTGCTATGCGTCCCAACATTCACATAAATGTCAGCTCTAGGCCAGTAATTCAGTGTCTCCGAAGAAAAAAGGTTTGAGAACAGTAGACTGTGAACTTGCAAAGTAATCTTAAAAATCCCTGCCTAGAACATTGGTATATTTCATCTTGTTTGGCCTCTTTCTAATTGAGCACAAATCCTCGTTTTATTTTTAAATATGCAGATATGGCCATAAGCTGCAAGTGACTGCTCAGCATAGGTAATCTGTAATAACAGTCACAGATTCACTTTAGTTCCTTGTGTGCAGAGTTAAACCTCTTATTGTCAGTTAGGTCAGCATCCCAGTGCATTATCAGGGATTTGAAACACCATTTTTGGTTACACCAGGATGTGTAACTGCTACTGTGTATATTTTTGGCTTCATCTAAATGTTTAGTTTTCTGTAATATAAAAGTGTGCTCTAGATGCTTGTTAACTTCAGATTAATTCAAGCAATTATTTTTGTTTTATCCATGAAGCAATTGAAGGGCATTATGTTACCGAGAAACTCACACTATGTAAAAGTTTTGGGTTTTCTTTCCAACGAATAATTGCTATTTCTAGATTCTGTTTGTGGGATTTTATTTTGATTCTATCTCTGCTACATTTTATTCCACCTCTGCTTGAACTAGATTTATTTTACTTCTATCTGCTTTTCTCAATTCCTCTTACCTCAAGCTGCTGGGGTGCAGCTGTTCTAGTCCTTTTTAGACTCCCTGTTTGCAGCATGTCATCTTGTCTTCCTCTCAGGCCCTGCTGCTCTAGCACTGGGTCCTTGAATCCTCCAGTGGAGCTGTCCTACTGCTCAGAGTTTAACTAGATAGCTGTGAGGAGTAAATTTGGAGGGAAAAAAAAAAGGAAAAAAACACACCAAAAACCAGAAAGGACAGTTTCAGAGCTGCAGTTGAAAATCTTGTGCTGGGGTGAAATGCAAGAATTGTCTCTATTCATTGTGCTGCTCTTTGGGAAAATTCTGGGTAGCTAGAGAAGTTTATGTCATCTGCACACTCAATGAAAACACTACGTTATTGAAGTTCTTAGCAGCCCTAAGTGCTAAAACTTAAAACAAACACCCCACCTCCACCCCCATTAATACACACCCTGTTCCGTTTCCCTAAAGCCATTTAAATTGCCAGCTTCTGGTGAAGTTGCTTTCTCCCCTTGTCCCCTCCATACCTCTTCCTCATACCTAAATTTGATATGTTTTCTTCCTCCAAAAGATTTCCTTCTCTAAAAGTCCCTCTGTGTGTGTTTAACAAAAGATACTGTGAACACTGTTAAGTACAGAATTGACTGGGGTTTTTTGGAGGTAAAGTACAAAACCATTTAAAAAAAATAAAGTCCAAAGTGTTACAGTGCCCTGTGACTTTTATCTTGATGGCACTATGTTGTAAATAGTTTCAGCTTCAAATTGATCAGTTTTATGAGGTCTCAGGACCTGCCCCCTTTGTAGTATGAATCTTGCATAAAATGTTGGGTCATGTAAATGTGTGTTGTTACCTTTTTTGTTTTCATATTTTTATAAAATTATAGAAGGCTTATTGCACTAGCCCAGGATCTCCAGCTGAAATTATGTTATGATCTTAACCCCTTGCTCTAAATATACTTGTCATCTTTTTGAGTGAATTTTGACAATATTCCTTGAGACTTGGAAGTAGACTGTTAAGTGATGTAGTGTTCTGTTCACCGTAGCCATTTGTAGAACTCTGTGAGAATTTTTTCCTGTAATAAACACTCTGCTTTCCACTATTTATGTATCAGTATGGGAAAATCTTTCATGTTACTTCAGAAATATTAAGTCATATTTAGTTCCAAAAGTAAATGAGGTACGTAGGATTTTCTGTTAACAGCATTCTCTGAAAAGTCATTCTAATAACACACCATGTGGCATTCAGAAAAAATACACCCGTGGTTTGAACTAGTGCATTTGGCAATAAAAATGGCCTAAGTAATTCACTTTCCCCTCTTGTTTCTTGCATCTGCAATCGGCTGCTTCTTTGGACTGTGGGTTCATGGCAATTTGTCAAGCTAAGTTTGTGCTCTTAAGGGAGCAAAAACACAGAGGGGCTGACGGACCACCTGCCCACAAGGAGCCAATTGAGAGGAGCTGTCCTAGCAGAAAACATCTTTTGGAGGGAGTAGAATAATTTTCTGCTGGTATAGCTCCCTGAACTGGCTGACTGTGAGGTCAAGCAAATACCAGCACTAGCACAAGGAAATGTGAGAATGCAAAGCTGGTGGAAAAGAGTGAGAACCCAGCAGCAGAGATACAGATCAGCTTGAACTGTCACAGAGTTGCATCTTTGGTTGTCCCAGTGTGGCTTTCTGTGGGAGATAGCTCAGGGAACTGATCTGGCTGAAACCTTCCTTCACTGTTAACGCATTTCATCCCCTTTTTGTGAGGAGGGGAGGTGGTGAGGCTTGTGGAGCTTAGGTCTGTGAGTGGTTCTGTTGATCAGTGATGAAATTAAGGGAACAGCCTGCCATGGCCTGGAGGTGGGAGGAAGTGTGGAAAAGGGGTGTCTATGCTCTCTTAGCAGTGAGTTG
Organism: Falcunculus frontatus; assembly: GCA_013398115.1. Taxonomy (NCBI): domain Eukaryota; kingdom Metazoa; phylum Chordata; class Aves; order Passeriformes; genus Falcunculus; species Falcunculus frontatus. The sequence continues at coordinate 661,434 of VZRV01006019.1, forward strand.
TAGTGGGACTGTGGAACCACAGAGCAGGGGTAGCTGGGACTGGCACCTGGCTCTTGATGCCCTGGTATGGTTAGGGTTATAGAGACACAATGTGTCGGACGATAACTATTTGATGCTGACTTATGTGTTCTCTGTACCAGTCTTGAGTGTTAACATCTTTTTCAGTGGTGAAAAGCAGATCAAGAGACAAAGGCATGTGGTGATTCTAATTTTTTTCCCTATCCCAACCTCTAATCATCTTCTGTTCAGACACTTGCTGAATTTGAAATGATTGATGAGATTGGATCTGCTAAGGAATGGGGAGTTTGAGGAAGGAAATAACCCACATATCCCTGAAACCCTCCTGACACCTTTTATACAGGCAGTGATAGCATGGCAATGCTGTGTGGTCACTGGAGTAGTAGTGTGAGGTGATCACATGCATTTCTTCTAGCTGCTGATGCTTGGCCCTTTGTTAAATATTAGCTGTACTCTTGGAGACTCCCTGACTGAATTATGGTCTGTATTGAGGGTGTGGGGGCAGGGAGGGAAAGGTTCACTACTCTTCAGCAGTGATCCTAGTTTTGGGAGCAAAATGAGGATTTCAAGGGAAGACCTGTAACATTCTTATAAGATTTCCAGTCGTCTTGAGCTCTGCCAGTGTTTCATTGAAATGCTGCTTAGCTGTTGATTTTACTCTTATGCTGTCAAAATAAGCTGAAGTAGTTTCCTTTTTTTCTTAATTATTGTTGCTGGTGAAATACTGCAACCTAAGTACCTGATCTTTTTCTGTTTAGTTCGTTGTATAGTGATGGTCTTCTGTGACCTTGGATACTTAGGATTAAAGTGTGGATTCTGAGGAAGAAATATGATACATCAGGAAGTGTTAGGAGCTAATAATAATCATGATAAGGTGTATAGCAGTTGAATAATTCTGAAATCTTTATTACTTTTCTTATCTTGATTATGGCTCCTGTATAGTTCCAGCCTGTGTGTGATATGAATTAGCTGCTGCTTCCAAACAGTTAGCTGTGTTATCTTGTTTTGGAGGTAGGCTCGAGTCTCCAAGTGTTTAACGTAGTTCTAGTTCAAAGGTCAGATTCTATTTCTTTGTTCCAAAATGAGAAAGCTTATTATAGCTGTGATGTTGATGAAAAATAAGAATAAAAAGCAAGTTAAAGTTTAAATGTAGGGCTGTTCTATACTGGTATTTGTTTTAGATACACCCCCAGCCTTGTCCCCAGCAAACATGTGAGTGGTACTCTTTGCCTTATCTCAACCTGCTTGCAACCTAGCTGCAGCTTGTGGCTTTTTTTATTGATATAAATCCACTGTACAGCAGTTTTACAGTATAGTAGCTGAGAGCTTGTTCAAGAAGATCTGTTCTATGCTCCAAACTTTCTGCTTGTTGGCAGTATGAATAGAGGGAAGGAGAATTACCCTTTTATGACAAAGTTACGCCAAGAAAAAAATCAAGGCAACTGTCATTTAAAAATAAAAATCCTTAGTTGTAAGGAGTAAAATTTACAGTTTGATATTTGGCTTTACTTTTAATGCACATGGAAGGATGATATGTGTCTGAAGAACAGTAGAACTTGAACTGTGGGGGATGAATCTACATCTGTTCCAAATACCTCTCTGAGTTCATTACAGATCACTCTGGATTTGCCCTTGTTTCCCTGCTTGCAAATGAAGAATAACTTCTGTCCTTTCAGGGATGATGTCAACCAATCAAAAGCATACTCAAAAAAAATCTTGATAATCACTTTAAATTATACCATCTTGCGATTTTCTTCTGATGCCTGTGACATGAAATTTCAGACTAGGCCTAATAATTCAGTTTGTTTCACATTTCAACAAAAATGTATTTTAATTTGTATGAGGTAAAAACAATCCTTGCAAGGTGGGAGGTTTCCTTCTTGGGATATGTTTGTCCTGCAGGAAGTATAGGTGTTTGGACTTTTTAACTAAGAAATAATGACATTCAGAATTCATCCACTCTGATAGAACTTCCAAAATTAATTACAGTAATCCATTCCATGCATGTAGAAAATAGTAAAAATCCACCTAGATAAAATCTTTTTAGCTTTTATGTTGGGATGTATATATTACAGATTTACAGTTTTGTGGTACATCACAATTTTAAAAGAGTACCTGAAGGACTGTTCCAAAATTTTAAGCCATTTCTTGACAGTTTGTGCCATATGTTGATGGTAATCCAAATACTGTTACGTATAGAAGTCCAATAACTGCACTTTAATTAATAATGGGTGATAAAGAATCCCAGTTTCCATGCTCAGTTGTCTAAATCCTTATTGTGTGGTACTTTCATGACTCAAAATTCTGCCATCTTAGGCTATTGTACATCCAGGCAAGTACTGTCATGTGTCTTTATGGGAGTTTTGGGGTTTGTTTGTTTTTGGTTTTTGTTTGCTTGTTTGTTTTTGTCTGAGAACTTGTGTTCTTTCATTGCTATTGTAAAACCACAATAAGAATACTTCCTAGAAGTCAGTCGAGGCAAGGTTTGAGGAAAAACAGGCATTTAATAGGGTTAAAGAAAATTGGCTCTGTCTTACAGGTGGGGACAGAGCAAACACTACTGCAGCATTTTACAGGAGACTTTCCAATCCTCTTCCTCACCCTTCTATGTATATATGTTTTCATTCTTAAGAGGATGAGGCTTTGGTTCTCAAAGGTTACTGGGATGGATATTTATAACTCTGAGAAATACGAAGCTTTTGGAATTTTCTGAGAGCGGGGTTGGATGGGATGGGATGGGCTGAGCCAATTTAGGGTCTCCTTCTGGCTAAGAGGGGTGTTAGTGCTTATTTTTACTAAACTGAGAGAAGTCTGTGAAACCAGCTAATCTTCTGGTGATGCATAGTAACCTGAGTCATCCTAGCTGGGAATGAGATGATCAGGAGAGCTCATCTGAAACACTCGATGGGATCACATCTGTGGGGGGAAGGGAAGTGGTTAGAATAGCCTATTCCAAAGGCACAAAGTCTTCTAGTTTGTATCTTGTTCCTTGTAACCATGCTACAGACTGTGGTTATGTTTGACAGTAGTGCTGTCTAAACTGGCTTAAATAGTCCCCCCTGTTCTAGCACAACTATATGTTGCAGCTTGGTGAATCAGTTCCCTGACTAGACCTGACTGGAAAACTCCTTTTTTTTTTTTTTTTTTTTTTTTTTTTTACAAAATCAAGGGGGNACAACATCTGCAGAGGAAGAAGAGGCAGAGAATGAGGAGTTGAGATTATTCAACTGTTATTGTCACACATGCAAAAATACATCTTTCCCTGAGTAGGTGTTAATTTTTGTGTGCTTCATGTTCATTACAGAAGCAGGAAGATTGAAGCAATCTCCTGCTTCGTGCTCCCTCCCTGATAATGAACTGTGGGCTTTGCTTTCCCAACCAGTTCCTCTATTAATAAGTTGCAGCTTTGTACCATCTTTCCCCAGTATCTCTGCAGGCCTCTGAGGTTTCTCATTTCTCTCTGATAAATCTGTGTGGTCATTTTGGGAAATGAGAGCTCCAGCTTCTTTCTTTTTCTCTTGAAGAATGCCTTACTGTTATTTCTCTGGATATCTTTAAGTCAATTACCTTTTACCTCATATTTAGTTCACCTTGTATGTTGTGTGTAATACTGTGTGCTCTTTATGGTGAGTTGACAAAAAACCTGAACTCTCAAAGCTAAGTAGGAGATTTGAGTTACACATCAATGCTGCTGACACATGAAAAATAAAGTGGAGGTTATGGTTTTGCAACATTTCTGCAGGACACTGCTTCTTCTGTAGTAAAATTGCTATTAGATGATGTCTTCATCTATTTTTTCCACTCTTACAGAGATGAGGAAAGATGGTGCTCCTCTTGCATTTTCTAGGAGGAGTGGCAAAGTGGCTGCACAGGGATGACTTGCAGGAAGACAAAGGATGTTCCTTATGCCCTGAGGACCATGATATTTTATGGGAGGGAGTAGAGGGGGAGAAAAGAGGACTGGACAAGAGCCTAGTATTCATTAACAAAGGAAGCTTTCAGAAGCTGAATCCAGCAGCGTGGAAAGACATCAGAGGCCACCAGACAATCCTAACTCTTGAGCTGAGTTTACTAATGAAAACTTTCCTGGTTGTCTTTGAATGTTTTTTGCATACACTTATAGTACAGATGTTTAAGTGTGTAACTGGAGAGGTGAGTCCCTCTGATGTCCTTTGCCCTCTGCTGCTGCAGAGGTGGTGGTCATTTTGAAAATGGAGTAACTGCCAGAATAGGAAGAGGAACATGTAGTCAAGAGTCAGAGTTCTTCATTTCTTTATTTGTTTTTTTGTTGATTGCCCTAACAAAAGGATGTGAAAGCTTCAGCCTACAGCCTGTAATTCCCCACTCTTAAAACTTCAAGGTCAGTTCTTAGTCCTGAGGCTCCTTACTCTGTACTCCTGTGCATGTTGTGGTGTCTGTAGCAATGTGCTGTTTGGCTCCCTTTGCTGCTGTGTTTATGTGACAGGAGGCAGCTTGCTGTTACCTGTGTAATAGACTTTTGAGTTCAGCCTGGAGCCTTGCAAGGACAGGCTAGTCCTGCAGCTGTTAAACTCTCAGCAGCAATTCATATGCACAAAGCTCTTTGGTGGTCTGCCTTTGCTTAATGTGCAGACTAACTTGCAGGTCAGTTTTGAAACTTTGTCACAGATTAGTCAGAGTAATTGGAGTAATGTGCTTGTGCACTTCAGATGGGGAGTCTTGTGATCAGAAGAGCCCTCACAGCCTGTGCCTTGTGTCCTATAGTCTTGGGCTTCTGGAGAAATATTTTTATATATTGGAATGCAGAAAATGGATTTGCTTTGGTTTAAACAGCAACCTGGCTTACTTCTTGCCTTCTTTGGCAGTTATTTTGTTCTCATTGTGAACAAGTTGAAGATAAGCTAGTGTTACGGCAGACCTTTGTCTCAAGTTTGGTCATCTCCTGGGTTAAGATTTGTCATTGTAGCAAAAACGATGAGAGCTGCTTTCTAGGTGATGCTTTATCATGGTCTTTAGATGCGTTTCTGAAAACATGCTGTTGTATCCTTTGCCTAAAGAAAATTTTTGCAGAAGTGGATGCTTAACTTCCATTTTGCTCTGCAAAAGCAAGAGAGTAGGAAAGCATGGAGGTAATTTCCTTTTCTGATCTAAAGAAATTTAAAAGCAATCTTCTGAGAGCAGTGATTCCATTTACATCCTTCGGAACAGGAGGAGCATTGCTACCTTATTCCTAGCTTTCTCTCCTGTTTTAAAGTCATTAATGAAACTTAAGTTTATATGATACCAGAATGTCTCTTCTGGGGTTTCTCTCAAGGGTCTTACTTTTATCTTATGAAGAAAAAAGCCATCTGACAGTGTTCACTTCCAAATGAGCAATGTAAAAACTTTAAAAAAAACCTACTGCACTTTTGTGTCAGTGGTCATTTCTTGATCTAATTGTCCTCTTTGCTACGTAAGAGGAGTGTCCCTTGCTGGTTTTAAATGTCCTTTGGAAAAGTTGTGCTCTTATTCAACTGGAAATGGAAAGTTTCAGTGACGTTAGTGGTTATTCTTTATCTGCATATTGTACCTTACTATTTTTCAAAATATTACAAGATTGAGAAAAGGATGAAAACGTATGAGGGAAAAAACTAAGTGTGAAGTATTAGTTATATGTAGGTTTAGATGAGTATCCTTACTTCAGAATGTGTTGTGTAAGACAAGTGCACTGAGTCTTTGTCAAAATGAAGTGTCAAAGTCTCTTGGAGGGGAGAAAAGTAATTCTTCCCCTGAAATATTTCCCATTAATGTTTAGTTTATTCTAACTTATACTTGGTGGGCAAAATTGTATCAAGTATAAATTTGGTATTTCTGGTTAGATGCCTAACTACTGCCCACACATTTCTCTTGGTTTTTTATACTTTTCTGTCGTCCTTGTCAATCCTGTGCATTCATACAAAATAAGAAAAACGTAATCATCTGGAACTGTACAGTAAGATGGTATGAGAACCTTGTTCTTGTATCTTACAGGAGTATTTTTATAAACTCCTCACAAAATCTAATGCCTTGGTCTTGCCTCGGCAGTTTTCCTTGAGTGAAGTGCAGTCATTTGGGAATGAATGGCTTTAGTGCTCAGTTGAGATAGGCCATGCAGAAGTCCATTTTGCATATGATGTTTTGAATTCAACAGGAATGCTGCATTTATTCCTTGAATGAGCCTAAACCATTGAGAGAAGAACTGTGTTTTGCCCAGAGCTCTCTTAAATCAGTGGTTTTCAACCTGAAGCTGGCAAGAAGCAACTGTGGAAAAACACGGCTATTGCCAATAGTTTAACTTGTGTGGGGTTTTTATGCTTTTCAGGATTCCACAATTTGAAAACTACTGCTCTAAATGATTTGTAAATGAGGGCTATTTTTTCTTTCCAAAGTGGCTGTAGGTGTTAAGGAGTATCAGCTGATATTTAGTGATCCATTAGATTAGGATTGATTTTTATCTTTCCTTCCTCTTCTCATACTTTGCTATTTAAAAGTGTATTTTATCTAAAAATGGATATCATGGAGGATACTAGGCCTGGAAAACTTCAACTTAAAGGTTGACTTCTGAAAAAAAGGTTAGAGTGGTGTTAAGTAGGTCTGTTTACAGAACTGCACTCCCTGTACGTAGAGCTTCTGTATTTTCCCTTCCAAGAATCTTGCTATGAAGGCCAAATTCCTGCTAGTTTGTGTTACATCTAAAGATTTCATTGCATTCCTCCCTTACATGGTTGGGAAAGGAACTTTAAATATGCAGGCTTGAGCATAAACTGATGTAGTCTCTATGCGGTGCATTGGCAGATGCCCTGAAACAACAGGTAAACCATCTTTTGGGTCTCAAGAGGATATGGATTTATTTATTTCAATGACTAGAAGGCATTTGAAGTATGGGATGGACGCTAAGCTGTTTGGTAATCCCTTGGTGCACTGCTGTTCTGAGTATCAAAACCCAAATAGTCTCCATCCTGGCCACTGTCCACCTGACTCTTTTTTTGCTAGAGCCATAGCTGAGGTCACAGTTTGATCATACTAACAGTACAAAATTAAATAGAGTTCAGAGGTTACTCTGCTCAACAAGTTACTCAGTTTAAAATTAGATTAAAATTTGACTTCATAAGTTAAAGATGTTGCAGAACTGTAGTCGACTTCGCCATGGAGGCTGCACTCCTTGCCTATGACAGATTGGTTCTTGTTCCTAAATCATCTGTTTGCCTGTGACTAATCTTGAATTTGTATCTTTCTGCTGCTTGTACTTTGAAGTGAATTCTTTGCTCCAAATAAGAACAACAGATAGGGCTTTACATTTTCTCAACTCCTCGTAGCCCAAGGACAGCTCCTAGCCCTAGGCTAGGAAATGCCTTACGCAGCTTGGTATATAATGGGAGATGATCGAGAGGAAGGCATGTATTGAGAAGTCGATCACAGCTGCTTTGGTCTATACTTACTGGCATGGTGATGAACTTTAGCAGCTAAATGTGCTTGTGATGACACCTCACAAACTTCAGAAAGTAAGCAGTTATTTTTGGAAACTTTTTTCCCCTCAGGACTAAAACTACTAAACCTACTTTAAAAAAAGTCTATGCAAAAACACTTTTTCCCAGGAAATCGGCACCTTCTGCTTATGTTTGTGGGCATTTCAGCATCGCAACCCTATATCCTTCTGGATGTTCCTTCTTGTCTGTCTTTCTATTGTCTGAAAGTTGGAGGGCTTTCCATTGCTGTAAGGGAAGTAGAATAGTTCTTTCATATTCAGTTAGGGGAAAGAGATAAGCGAGCCTCTGATCTCATCTTTAAGGCAGATGGATCTTTGCTCTTAGCATGCCATGGTGCTGCCTAGGGGGGGTCTTCATTATTCTGCTGGTAAGCAGCACACAGAGCTAATTTCTGAGTTGGTTTGTACTAGCAGACTTGAAGGGTTAAGAGTGCTGAATTTATTGTGTAGTTTTGAGATTCTGTGGGTGGTGTCAAAAATTTATTTAATTAATAAATAAATAAATCATGCTCTGAACACTGGTTTGCTGCCCCACAGTTTTGCCAGTGTAGCTGTATTTGGTCTGTTTTTAAGCTGGGTTGTGAAGTCAAGTTTTAATAAGCCTTGACTCTAATGAGAATTTGCAGGTTAGTCTGAGCAGAGGCTATGGGACCTTAGCTGTGAGTGGGCCAGAATGAGAACCATGGATGTGGATGTGTGGAGGAATCCCTGTAAGGGGTGTCCTTGCCTCTGAGCTGGGAACCGTCTGTTCTCAGTGGCTGTGAAAGGACAACGGTGCCTGCTGGAGCACCTTGTGGTTATGTGTGACAAACGATGCTCTCCTGAGGACTAATTCCTGCTTTCTATCAGTGCGGCAGCCAGTGTGCAAATGTGCTTTGGCTGTTAGTGCAGTAACTGCCTCACCCTCTGCTGTCAGTCCACACTCATGTAGGGCTGGAGTCTAAAGCAGCGTGAGTCAGGTGGTCTTAAGAAATTGATCTCTTGCTTCAGGTGACCTCACAGAAGGTCATAAGCCTACTCTTGTTTTCAAAATGACCTGTAAAATACTTGGCTGTGGGCTTTCAAACTCCTTGGTAAGGCATTCTTTAACTCAGGTGGCTCCTCCCTGTTAGTTCCTTTTGAGGGGAGGTAGAGATGAAAATGAACTAACAGGACATCATAGCCTTGAAATATCCCAAGAGTTCTTCTTGGAACCAGTGAAGGAAAATTAATATCGCTTCAAAACTAGGTCTCTTGAAAATCCAGATTTATCATAAATGAGGGTCAAACTTCACAAAGAATGCTTTTAGAAAATGAGATGATGAGCTTTAATAGTTGTATAAAGACTAAACTCTTCCAAATACATTTTAAAGCGTTTTTGGGGAATGGGCAAAATATTTCCACGTTAGAAAAAAACCAGTTTCAGGTAACTAACTACCTGATCTCCCCATCGAAGAGAAAAGTGTATTCTTTTGAAGCATTTGCTTATTAAGGTTCTAATGTGAAACTTGAGGGGACAGTGTTTGGGGAGGCACTGGTGGGAGAAGGCAGGCAGATTCTGGTGTGTTTGTTTTGGTTGTTTGTTTGTGGGGTTTTTTGTTTGGTTTTGGTTTTGTTGTTGTTGTTTTAAGCTTAAAAAGTCAAATAGAAGTCACCATGAAAAAGCTATTCTAAAAACGTACTGGTTTCAGTTAAAGAGTTAAAGGTTAGGACAGCATAGAGATGTGCTTAGCTAGGTTCTCTGAATCTTTTTTTAAAGGAAATTAACAGAAAATGGTCCTCAAGAATATCTAATAAAATTACTGTTGGCTTTTGAGCCATGAGTTATTCTTTGTCCAGAATTAAGTTAAACATTATGCTATTTTTTTTAAACTGTATTGCATCACATTAAGCAAGTTTCTAGAGGGTCAGATTTCTGAAAAGGCGTGAAATTACTCTTTGCAACAGCACTGTTTTGGTGAAAAATATTGAAATGTAATGATTATAGTTTATATACACTAAAAGTGATGTTTACTGTGTGTAGAAGATGCTCTAGGAAACATTAAGTAGACTTTTTTCCTTTTTGAAATCAAGGAGAGTTTATGCTAGAGCAATTGTAATAAAGCATTTCACCCTGATTTTGGAGAAACTGCAAGTCCACATTACAGACCTTGCCAAACTGCAACTTTGTGTTACATTTAGAGTAGGTACAGGGTTGGGGAGTAACTCTTACAATAATTTCTGAGAAATCACAATTGTGTGTCTTTTAACCTAAATGAGCAGTATGAGAGACTGTAGTTGTTTAATGCTGACCAATATATAAGATTATTCAGGAAAGATTTTAGTTCCACCACAGGTAAATAGAATACGTGTCCAGGGAATGCATAGCAGTAAAAGTGAATTTCCTTATAAAAACACAGTTCATGGTCGCACAGCAGTTTTTACTCTCATGTAGATTTAAAATGCTGCAGGAAAAGGGTGATCATACCACCCCTTTGTGCCACTGCCCTCACTTTGTGTAAATGCATGCTGGGTTGGATCAGGAAACTGATCCCTGAACCATCTTGTCGTGTTACTGTGCAAATGCAAGATGAGTGAGCATCTGGGGGGGGTGGGAAGGATGAGTGGGATCAGCTCTTTCAGTGGAGAGGTGGATTTATCACGGATTAAAGTGCCAGGTGATCAGTAATCATAGCTTCAAAACATTGAAGACATGCTGCACAATGAACTTCCCTGTTACAGTAACCTTCAGTTTGCAGTAATCTGTCTTCTAGTGACTTGGGATAAATGAATTGTGGAATTTTGTGCTTTCTTACTCTGCTTCTCATAATTAACAATTTTTGCACAGTGTATTTTGCAGTCATACATTTTGCATGCACATGCGTTTTACTGCTGTTTAATTTTTATCACCCTCCTTTAATGCACTTGAGTCAGGCAAGCCTCATTCTACTCTTGATGCCGCCTTGCTATTGAATGTGCCTCAAGTTGCAGAAGTCTTGAGTAGATAAAGATCTTTATCCAATATGTTTGTTTTTCATAAAATTAACAGGACATTACAGAGAAACTGATGCTGTAATGGGACATTAGGGTCATCGCTAGTTACTGTTACCAAAAAGTTTTCAGGGATGAAACCAGCTGAATCTATCTTTATATCCTGTAGTAGTCGGTCTCACAGGTATTTCCTTGCTCTGGTTCCTATTACATAGAGGTAGTCTAAATTCTCCTTTCGAACTAGTTGACACACTTTTGAATGTTGGCCTAAAGGAAGGGATTCTCTTTACCTATCTGAGTAATCTGCGTTTTTGGGCTTTGACAAAATGACAACAATCTCTGCTAGGGTACCTTACACCTTAGGTTTATGATACCAACTGGGGAGATGGGCTGGTGCTGAAACAGCTTGTTTGGGGTCTCGTGTTCTCCCAAATGGCAGGGACAGTAGGTTTCTAGCCATGGGAACCTCCTGAGCCTCAACCCGTCATTACACCAGACGTCGAAGCATTCTTGGTCTAGCGCAGTATCTTCTATTTTCAGTGAAAACAGTCCCTACTACAGAGGGATACATAGGTTCGGACTGGGCTTTCTACATGGTCAGCCAGTCAGGATGCATATTCAGCTCAACTTCTGGTTTAGGGATTTTGTGATAAGACAGTGTTTGAAGTTATCATAGGGCTTGCTTCCAAACAGGAACAGAAAAAAAGCAGGTGGAGTTAAGGGCAGTTACCACTTGTGCCTAGTTCATCTGAGATTCATCAGCCAGAAGCTCCTGATGGCTGACCAAGGAGTACAGCAGGGCTGTGTCAGACCAGCTCTGCGTTCATGAGAGTACTTGAATAAGAACCACTCCCAGAAAACATCTGTCTCCTCATTCAGCAGTAGGTCCCATTGCCTTCCACATGAGCTGTGGTGGTGTCTCCTGCAGGAGCATGAGTCTGTCCTTCTCCTGTGTGTCTCACCTGTTCTCTGCAGCACACTGCCGAAACCTACAGAGCACGGAGTGTTGTTGACTGCAACTCCTTTCTGTTTTAATAGGCCTCGATTTTCCAGCATCTTTGCTGTAACATGCATCTCTTATATTTTTCACTTTCAAGGAGTCCAGTGCAGTTACACATCTAAGAAACTGGAGTAATTGCATGCTCTGTTCTTTAACAGACTTTTAAGCAGCAGCTATGCTTCTGCTTCTGAAAAGATGTATTCTGGGATTTGCTGACCATGCTTTTCGAGATGGCATTGTTTAAGGCAACCCCTTGTGTTGCCACTTACGCTTTTGCGCGTATTGGAATTAGGATTCTGGGCTAGTTAAACCTTTGTCTTAACCCTGAACAGCCATTCTCATGCAAGGTGAACTTGTAGAAGTTACTGCTTAAAAAAAGAGGTGAAGGGTGTGTGTGCAAAACCACTTATCCTTTCTGCAGTCTCATGAACTTCTACCAGTGTAGCTGATACAGTGTGGGAGTAGGAATGAGTGATGGAGTAGAAGGAAAGGGCTGCAAAACCTGCTGTTGCTACTGAAAGATCTGCTCAGGAGACTATGCTTTGAATCTGTAGGCTTAATCGGAGCTTGCCTCTATGAATCTTGCCTCATGCTAGCACTGATCTTTCAAAAGGGGCAAAAGATTACAGAGATACTTTGCCAGTGTCCCCTGGTGCAAAAAGCAGAGATTAATGTTATGTCTGAAGCCTCACATCTTGCTGAAATGCACTGAGTTCTTCAATGAGATGATGTGATTCTTGGTTCTGTACTGTCTTTGTAATTTGAACTACTTTAAAACCCGTCCACACTGTGTTTCATGTGCCTTTGGCTTGAAGGATGCCTGCCAATCTGTTGTTTAAATCTCCATTGAAATATGTAGGGCTAACCAGTTTCTGTCAAAGATGAGGCAAACTGGTAGGAGCTGTTTTGTTCTTGCCATCACACCACAAGCAGCAGCTGTAGATGTTCATAGGATGACTTATTTCAGAAATCACATAGTTTAGCAGTTGTCAAGCGGAGGGAAAACCTTCAGTCTCCTGTTTTCTTGTGATGATGGGATGTATAAACTAGGATCATAAGTCTCCATGCTGGAGCTTGATTCAGCAACATGATAGACAGAAAGATGGCTTCTGGTAAAATGTTGGACCTTTTGATTTGGGGTGAGGGTTTTTTTGTCTTTTTCTTTTTTTTTCTTCTTTTTCTTCTTTTTTTTTTCTTTTTTTTCTTTTTCTTTTTTTTCTGTTTTTCTTTTTTCTTTTTTTCTTTTTTCTTTTTTCTTTTTTCTTTTTTTTCTTTTTTATCTTTTTTCTTTTCTTTTTTCTTTTTTTCTTGTTTTCTTTTTTCTTTTTCTTTTTTCTTTTTTCTTTTTTTCTTTCTTTTTTCTCTTTTTTCTTTTTTTCTTTTTTCTTTTTTCTTTTTTCTTTTTTTCTGTTTTCTTTTTTTCTTTTTTCTTTTTCTTTTTTCTTTTTTCTTTTTTCTTCTTTTTTTCTTTTTTTCTTTTTTTCTTTTTTTTCTTTTTTTCTTTTTTTTCTTTTTTTCTTTTTTTTCTTTTTTTTTTTTTTTTCTTTTTTTCTTTTTTTCTTTTTTTCTTTTTTTTCTTTTTTTCTTTTTTTTCTTTTTTTCTTTTTTTTCTTTTTTTTCTTTTTTTCTTTTTTTCTTTTTTTCTTTTTTTTCTTTTTTTTCTATCCGTGGACTGCCATGGGTATAAAGCGTCTACATTGTTGCCTCATGGAAGCCTTGTTACTGAGAGAAACAAATCCTGTGTAATTAGCGTATTCTGTTAATTTGGGATTGAATCAGAATAAATGGTCCTTAGTTTGTGTCTAGAAATATTTCTGAAAAACAAAGGCTTGACAGTCCTTGAAGATGTATGCTGGTTACTTTAGCTTTTACATTTACATTTGTCTGTTGTGGGTGGGGATCCTCTTGTAGTCTTTCTAAAGGTGGAGTCCTTTCTTTCCTCCTGTTATCTTTGCTATTGAAGTTGGATAGTGCTGACATCTGCCTTGATGGATAAGTGGATGTCATTCTTGGGAAAAGTAAATTTAAGGCAAAAAGTAAATGGTGAAGGATTTTTTTATTATTATTATTCTTTCTTTTTAGTAGTTGAACTAGCTGTTTTGGTTTTTTTTCTCAAGGACCACAGGAATAAATCTGAACAATACAAGGTTGAGTTGCACCTGTAAAAATGGATTCATTTTCTTAGCTTCCTCCTGTTCTGCACAAAGCCACAAGCAGCAGAAGTACTGGAAGAGCCTGCTGCGTAGGCTTATGCTAACCGTATGTTAACTTTGCTTAAAAAAAATTAAACCCTACCTCCTGCAGAACTTGATTTGCCATTGAGAGGAGCTTTCCACTTGCTGGGAATGAAGGGGAATTTTTCAGTCCCTGGCAACTGTGCAGAGAGATGGCTATTGTTATTGGCTCAAAGACTGTAGAAAGAACTTTAATTTCCCTGCTCTGTTTGGTGCCTCTGCAACTCCAGACTGTCTTTCAATGCAAATATTTAGCTGACTGTCCACTGTTGCTGCTTCTAGGTTCCTTTCATTTTACATTTTCTTCTGCTATCCTTGTGGTTCTTCTACATTGAGTGTTTGGAGTTATTTTTCATGAGATGTTTTTGTTTCCAAACTAATTTTATTTTCTCTCTAGGTCATTTATATATTTGTCTTCACTAATGTTTGCAACATCTCCAAACGTAGTATCCCTGTGAATTTAACTAACGTGCTGTTTACCCTTTCTTCCAGATCCAGTTTCTGATCCTACTTCCACATTTGGGAGTATGCAAGGGACAAACACATCTCTTTGCGTAGCTTGACTGGATATCCCAAGACTAGGATGTTAGTATACTTAAACATTTTTTTTGCATTAAAATGTTGCCAGTATCTTAATTGCACATAGACTATTATTTCTTAAATGTAATTAACTTTATTGGCATTATGCATATTCAGAAGCCTGCTGGTAGAAACATTCTGCAGTCTGACTAGTGCTTATTGGTGACTTTAAAATGGGTGCAGGAGTAAAAAGAATTTCAGGGTTGCTTTTTAAATGAGCTTATTTAGTGTTACAGCTTTAGCACTCATTCTTGAAAATGTTGGCTCTTTGTGTAATAAGATTAACCGTAGGTTAATCCATGAATATATAAAATCTTTAGACTATGTTCAAGATATTTATGAAAGACCATTTCAGACTTCTGAATGCATGAAGAGAGATTTTTAAATACTTGAAATAGTCAAATATCTGTAGAAATACTTGCATCAAATAAGCATTGACAAAACCCAAAATTGCACACTGAAGTCTTTCTTGAGTCCCTGCACTGCAGGTCATATTATTATTCTGGGACTAGTAAGGAGCAAGTTGTCTGGAAGAGTAAGCTCTATGCTAAACTGTTTTTGCAGATTTGAAAATGCAGCTTCCTTAAAAATGTGTTTTGTGGTTGTATCACTATTGCAAAATGAGGTATTGCATGTTTTCTGTTATGTAAGTAATTGTATGGAGGTAATTAGCAGTTCAAAGTCAGCATTAAAACATATGCTATTTTGAAAAATGTTGGGTTTTTGGCTCGGCTACTCCTGGAGTGTTCCATGTATTCAATTACTACTATATTTAATTGAATTACTTATTGAACACTAATATAAGCAAGTATTTAAAATACTGAAGTCACTAGGATACTGAATGCAGTGTTCATTGTGTAGCTGTGGATTTTGCAGTTCCTCTCCAGCCTTAGTTTTCCAGTGTCTTTCTGTTCTTTTCCCCCTGTAAATGAAAGGAAGCTTCTCTTCATGTGGTTTGAATTTTTGTTGAAACTGCTGCCTTCCTTCTTGGCTATGATTTTAAAGTGATTAGGTGTAGTTTCTCTGCTTGGATTTTAATTTTTACTGTTCAGCTCTGTACATGGGTAATAAATCTAGGTAAAATTGCAATTCTTCTTTAGCTTGGCTGCTTTGGCAAAAGAAGAGCTAGTGCAAGTTATTCTGCAACACTCGTTCTAGTATCCCACTGCATTTTGTTTTAGTGTCTGATTTCATTCACTCATACCTCTGGTATTATTGCTGTGGTTTTATAGAAAAGTAAGTGTGTTATGGTTGCTTCAATGTGTTCTAGAAGTCTAATATTCCTTGAGCTTGAAAATATTTCTGGTGTCAAAGATAATTTTTTTGAAAAGTTGGCTATATTTGAAATAATCTTCAGAGTATTTAAGATGTAAAATTGACAGTAGTGGGGAACAAGGCACTCACATGACGTAGTTATTAATGCTTCTTGCACACACAGTCATCAGCAATTTACTGTTCACTCTTTATGCCATACTTTGTTCATTACTTGTCCATGATAGTCTTTTAGAGAAACTTATGTATGAGGAATTCTGTAGGGGAAAAAAATTGCCTTAAGGGAAGATATTTACAAAGTGTCATAGACATCCACCAACTTTGAATAGTTGTTAGTGCTAGTAGTCTTTTAATTCTTAGGATCAGATGATTAGGGTGTAGCCTGCAGAAACTCAGTTTGCATCAAATTCCTTTACTGTCTATATGGCTGTACTGCTTGCAGTTCCTAGCCATGGATTAGGAAATCCATTTCTGAGATTTTGCTCTGAAAGAACAATTAAGAAGTTACAGAAAGAGCTGCTTTGAATATAAGTGATACTGATCTTAAAAGCTGAAGCTTCTAGAAAAGCAGCACTCAAAATTTTGAAGGGGTTCTGTTATTCCTTCAAATAAAGGTTGTACCAGATATTTCAGTCTCTGATGAATTTAGCAATACAACAGAGTGGGCAAGCTTGAGAAGATTTGTGTATAGGTTACCTGGAAAATTTAATTCTGATTTGGAGCAAAGGACCAACTTCTGATTTGGAATGCTGAGTGCTCTCCCAGTGTTTCTTCACTTAGCATCAAAGAGTTGGTTTTATATCTTCTGATCATCCTAAATAATGACTTCATTCTTTGAAAAGATCTGAAGCACTAGCAGGTTTACTAAGACCTTTTTATTGAGGTACCAACTGTAAAATTAGAGCAAGACTGGCTGTAGAAGTCTTATCTCTGGATGTTTTGACTTTGTAACAGTTTGATGTTCTTGGCTAGAAACTTGTTATTTGTTTAACTGTTAGCATATCCTGATATTCTGCTGCAACACAGTGACATTGAGAAACTTAGCGTGCAGAAAGTATGGAACTTCTGTCTTCTCTCAAGTTCAGATCACAAATGATGCTTTGAAGCAAAGAACTTCAACTAGATTGAAAACAAATGTGTGAGAGTATAGGGTGGCCTCAACCAAAGTACAGTGGATTAAACATTTGACTGAGGAAGGCAAATAATACATGCTATGTTTCAGGAATTCCAGAGGGTCTGGAATAAATGAGATGGAGAAGGTGGCAGCGTCAAAAAGCTGCAAAGAGCTGCTTGGTTTGAGGAGGACTTAAAGACGATGATAGGAACTGAAATTACTGTGTATATGACTCAGTTAAGTGCACTATAAGCTGTTAAATATACCATTAGACACTGAATTCACTGTAGCTATCCAGAAAAGATACTTGGGAATAACTTTGAAATCCTGAATGGCCATAGTGAAATCTGTGTTCCCTATCATGTTGCTTTTGCATCAGCCAAATCCCGAGGGATCTTTTCTGCCTATGCTCTTCAGTTCTGATCCGGTAATTACTGCAGATGTCTGTCTCAAATCTGAATAAGGGAAAGACAGTCTGAGAGGAAAAGCAACTAGGTCAGACAGATCTTGATTTCCACAGTATTGTTGTCTAAGGTGTCCCTGGTCCTGCCACTTGTTCCTGCTGGTGTAACTGGACTAGGCCAGTGTAACTGGACTAGGCCAGGAAATTTTTACGGTCTAGAAATAAGGCAAGCAAAAATGATTTTTTTTTTAATCTTCTGTATGTTCTTGTGTAGTCATTTATATTTCCAGTCAAAAGTGTGATAAGAAGTGCTGATGTTAAGCAGCCTTTCTCCTGTCCCATGTTGTTGTCAAGGAGGAAAAAGAAAAGCTCTGTGTAACCCCAGTTGTAGTTGAACACAAAATGCCTCAAAGAAACTGGGGTGCTTCTCTTGAGAAGCTCACCTGCAAGCATAGCTTACAGAATTGGTGATGTGTGTCTGAGGCTAAAATGTGAGTAAGACTCCAAGAGTTCCTACATGAAATGATGGTGGACATTATGTGACATCAAAAGTGAGAGAGAGATTTATCAGTCACTTGCTCTTTGGGAAAATGTCACTAAACCCCAAAGGTCAGTCTTTTAAACAGCTATTTACTGTGGGTTTCTTGCATCCGACTGTAGTTTCTTTTCTAGAGAAGGTTTACTGTTCCTAGTCTACACTGAGTAATGTTCTATCACATCTGGCAATTTCAGTTCCCGCAGTTAATTTCAGCACCAAATTGTTTTTCTGCTGTAATATTTTGTTATGACGTTGTCAGCAGCTGTGCTTATGCTTTTCTGTTTCCAGAGGAATATCAGGGCTTGCAGCTTCTTTAGTGCATAGGCATAACCTGAGGTGCGACTGAAGGATAACTAAGAATATTTCTGCTAGTATTTGGTTCTGTTGGCACAAGAATAACAACAGTAATACAGCTGTATCTTCCTTGCTGTATGCAAGAGTTGTCATGTGCTTACTTTGTACCTTTGTGTTCTTAATACTACTGCTGTGCAAACGGCCATAAAGCTGGAGGATTGTTAGGCTTAATTTGCTTCCTTTGGGTTTGCAGCTTGTGTTGTAGACTCATGGAATGCCTTGCTTGCTGTAAACTTCCAAGTGTGACTTCAGTGATGACAATTAGTCACTATGACCTGCCCTGTAGCTAGTATGAGTTCTTTGTCTTTCAGTGTTAGGATACTCCTCTCTGTGTGTTGATTTGTTTTCAGGGTTTTTGTTTAAGGTGGGTAACTTGTGACCCCCTGCCCTGCTTTCATTTACCCTTTCATTTTTGTGTAGCTGCCTTTATCACCTTCTCATTTTGCCTAGATCATCCTTCCTTTTGAGACAGAACTGAGCTGTCCATCTTAAAAGGCTCAGGATACTTTTCCAGAATTTCTGGGAAGCCTTCTCAAAACATCCCATGTGTTTCATATTCACTGTAGTCATGATCCAGCTTTCTTTCCATGATCTAGATCTTTCTTTGCTTTTGTTAGCTTCTTAATCAGAATTTAGATATACTCACCGGTGTTGTAGTGAAATAATCCCTTGACTTAATAAAGTGGTGTATCTTTGCATACCATAAGATTTTTCAGGATGCTGTGAGCTAGCTGGACTGTTCATTGAGGTGTACTGTTCATTGAGGCAATTATGTAATGGCTTATTGTGGAGGTTTATTTTACACCAGACAGACTTACAATCACAAATAACAGTAAAAATGCTCTTGGCAATTTTTACCTTACAGGTAAGCTCAGTATATTCGCCTCCCAACTCAGAAATGTTCAATTGTTTTCATGGGTCTATTCATTGAAGATCATCAGATTTTCAGTGCTTGGTGATCTAATTATGTTTAGTTTCCTAAAGAGAATCATGTTTTCATTCCCATTTGCTGATTACTGTATGGATCTGGAAAATCTCTGCAGAGATGGTGAAAGGGGTATCTATAACTTGAGAGCCAAAAGAAAAGAATAATGTATTGAGTTAATTCAGTAATGAATCATGGTATAAATGACTTCCTGTGGTAAAGAAGTTGAAACTGAGTCCCACTCCAGGAGTTTTCTAGATGACAGCTGTGCTTTGGTAGATGCTTTTTCTACTGGCAGTCCTTGTTTAAGTGGATTCAGCAGCTCGTACATACCCTTTCTGGGCTGATTTTTAGCTTTGAATTATTTCAGTTAATGTGATTTCAGTAGGTGACTGTGTTGCAGACAGGAAACAACATCAGGCAAGACTGAATTGCTGAGGGAAGGCAACCCTCTTCAAACAGGACAGTTGTGGAGTATGAAATATAGCTCATATCTCAGCCAGTTTAAGTCATGCCTCTAATGCTTCTGCACTATGCCAATATGTATCTCTTGAGGTTGGGGTGAAAGCCACTGGTGTCCTGTGCATCCACACAGACAGCCTCTGTGGGAGAGGAAGGGTTCCTCCGTGGTTTAAACTGATTTGGACCTCTGCTGTACCTGCTTGTTGCAAGTTGTTCCTGATAGCACACCTGGCTCTTGCTGATCTGTGATACGGGCATTACTGTGGTCGTGAAAGAAAGTGGAGCCCTGAATTGATGCTGCTGGAAATCCTATCTTTTCTGTGGGAGGCGTTTTCCAGGCAGATCAATTCCATCTACTGCAAGGCTATTCTTGAATTTGTGCCTTAGGAGCGTGGGGTATGGAGATAAACACTGGTAGTTAATGAATGTCACCTTACCTTTGCTTGGGAGTGAAGCATTAACGGATTGTCTCCAATTGGAAAAAAGTTTCATGTTTTTTATTTTGCTGCAATAAATAATGCAACATGGTTAGAAATCGAAAAAAATTGCCTCAAGTTTGAGAAATGTTTGGGCCTCTATATTTTGGTCCATGCTGATTTGTGCTATTGTGCATTCTCATTCTTGAGCTATTTGACTCTTTTAATCTGTTAGTAAACTTCCTAGATAATTGTTATAGTTTCTTATCAGTACCTGGTTGCCTGCTGGAACTCCATACCTGAAGGTTGAACAAATAAAAGCACTGTCTTTGAACTGAGATACTGAAAAGCAACTCCCACTTCAATTTTTAGTGTTAAAATCTATTTGTTTGGATTGTAGTTTAGGTTTGTTTAATTTTTTAAAAATTTAGATCCTATTCTACCATTAAGTAAAACTTACATTTTTTAAGGATGGATAGAAAATTGGTAGTTACTGAAACTCTTCTCTTGTAATTCTTTGCCATTTTGTGCTGTCTGTATTTTCTGGTTTATTTTCTAAAGTAATAAAATGCAACTATTTACATGAGAAGATTGCAGTCAGGTCCTGTATTAGTGGTTACTGGCTGTGAAGGAAACCAGATAGTCATAAATAAATCTCCTGATCTTGAGTTTAAATGTAAAACAGAAACCCACAACCCCTGACTTGAACAACTAGCCAGATTAGTGGTGCAGTATCTACAAACTGGAGGATTCTTTCACCCCTCCAAATCCATATGAAGATTGCAGCTCAGCATGCCAGAACAATTGGTATATCTTGAGGTGATCTTGAGACAGCCATTGCAGAGTCCTTAGCTTTTCTTGAATTCTGCTTCTGAGACTTTTGATTGGAGATAAGAAGTTTGCATGCCTTTGTATAATTCTCGATATCACATCTCACACACAAAAATACTCCTCGTGGGAGGGAAGCAGGAGATGATCCATATTTTGCTATACTCTGCACTCTGGCAACAAGCTTTATAACTTGTCACTTCTGGTTTTTTGGGGTTGAATTTTCAGTTGTAATCAGTGAGATAACCTGCCAGCTAGAGTGCTAACATTGGATGGAGAGTCCTGTTTCCATTTCTTGCACTGCGACACAACCTGGTAGCTTGCTTTGCTTCTCTGCTCTTCCTTGTAGAGGGGAGAGATCTCCCCTGTTCTAGGGCATTTGGCAGGGCACTTTTCTGCTGTGAAGGCAAGTGCATTGCAGCGCTGTAGTTCCAATATGTAGCTGTTATGCTGTCATATTTAGCTCATTAAATTTTAAATGCCTTGCTGTGAGTTTGGGATTGCATCAGAGAAAATGTTCTTAGACTTGGTTCTCAGAGGAAAAGGAGTAGTTTGCTTGAGAGAGATGCTTGGAGAGAAGAGTGAGGATGGTATGCTGCAGCTTTTTTATTAAAATTACAGACTAACACTGGAATTTAATTAAGTCCTGCAGGATAGATGGTCAGTCAGAAGCACTTTTATCAACAGTTCTTGTAGTTTTTTGCTGCTTTTTTGATTTCTCAGCTTACTGCTGTGGTAAGTTACTGAAACAGTGAAATGGCTGTGTGGCAGAACGTGCACCTTATTGGCTTCTTGATTGCTTCAAAAGAAGCTTCTCCACTGGAGATGCTGTTCTACAGTGAATAAAGCATTACTCTAAGGCCAATGAATTCTTTTTCTCTTGAGCTCCAAGAACCTGTTTAGGGACCCCAGCACATGATGACCCTGCATTCTGTCTTCAGAACAGAAGGTGTTTCGGTGCAAAAAGCTATAGAAGAGCTGTGTGTTGATATACAGAACTTGGATATACCTGTTCTTTTAAACAGTACCTGTCTTAACATCCTTAGTTCTTTTCTTCTGTATGCATGTGTCTATATTACTCTTATAGAACCAGGTTATTGATGTTTAAGGTCCCCAGAATCCTCTGGAGCAGGAATGTCTGCAGTAAGTCCCTGAACAGTGCCATTTCATTAACAAGAATGGGGAAGCATGAAATTTGAAAAATTGGTTGATATGCGCAGCTTTTTCTTTGTTCCCCAGGAAGCTAAAGCAAAGTTGATTTAACTTGTAGTTGGAATCCTTAATTGGTCTCCATCCAGATAACAAGATCTCTCATCATAGATGGATGGGAGTTTCTTTTATTTTGTTGCATGAATAAAAGAATATTCACAACTTATAATTATATGCATGTCATGAGACTAAGTGTATATTAATAACTGTCCTGTGACTTTTTTCCCCCTCCCTTGTTGCTTGGTCTTGCTTTTCTATTAAGATGCCTGTGACTGAAACATTCAAGTTTAATAGATTTTTGTCCTGAAAGAGACAGAATTCCCGTGTTACGCATAGACTGTAGGATTTTTCTGAATTAATTCCTGCTTCAAATCCCATAGCTGTGGATAAATATAACCAATCTTGACCAGAAAGTCTAGGCATGAGAAATCCAATAAAAACCTGATGTGATGGTGGTGGCTTTTGCCTCATACTAGTTAATGAGACTCCTAACATGATGAATCCGAGTGCTGGGGGAGAGGGAAAGGGAAATAGATCTTAGCGACCAGCCCACACTTTACTAAATAACACCTCCAGAATCCTAGAGTAGGGAAAACGGTGATCCAGTCCTAGAGTGCATGTCTTGTGTCTTCAATCGGACCCTTGCAAAATTAAAGAGGGAGTGTCTTATGTCTGGTTGAGTTTGATCAGCTTCCAGTTTCAGCTGCTGGATCTGGGTATGTCTTTGAGAAACTGTTTTTCCTGTTCCTAGATGTGTGATTTGTGGCTTTCTCCATTCCCCCTACCCCCCTTTCCAGGTAGTGTTTAATTGCATTTGCTTTGGTAAGCAGCCTCTGTGACCTGGGCCTTTTGTTACTTGCTGCTCTTCCCATCTTTGTAGCTCCAGCAAATTTAGTGACTACTTTCTTCCAAGTCACTGACTAGGACTGAAATGGCAAATGGCACAGGGCCAAGAACCAGTACCTGATGGACCTTGCTACCAGTAGTTTCTCATTGACACCAATATTTCAAGAGCTGTCGCTTAATTGACTTTTAATGTTTTATATTTATTTGACTGATTTTTGTTTGGTTTGGCTTAGGAGTTTTTTTGAATTCTGGGGTTTTTTTAAATTTCTGTTTTTCAGTCATGTCGTGCCAGCCCAAAAGTCTAAAAATATGATATCAAACCTGTTGTTAATTAAAATTTTAGTTTCATAAGAGTCTAATAAGAATTTCTGTAAGCCCATGTTGAATGACACCATTTTTGCTGTCAATGCTTGAGAACTGTTTATTGGTTTTGAAAACCTTTACCAGTTTGAGACCCCAGTACTAACTTGTTTAATGTTGTGACATTTCAAAGAGGTAATTTTTTTTCTTTTTTGAGCCTGTTGGGACTGTCTCAATATTTCAAGACTTTCTGCAATTAAACACTGCTGCAAATACTCTTTGAGTAACCGACAGAAAGAAAACCAACACACGTTCACTGAATATTAAGACAATTAACTTACAAATATTAGTAACACCACCTTGATAGATTTTGTTGAATGATTAAATGCCATTCTATTGAATGTTTCATAATATACTACCATATTCTTACATATATTACCTAAAAAATCCAATCTATATGTGCCTTGGTTTTGATTTTATCTTTGCTTACTTTAAAGCTGTGTGCATCTCTTTTCTGACTTTGGCAACATTTCTGAATTTTGATTTATCTTCTCTGCTCTAAATCTTCCTGTCCATCTTCCAACCTCTTGTCTCCTCATTGTGCTTTTACTCTTAGTTACTTGGATTTGGGTTTTGTTGTTTTTTTAGGGTTTTTTTTCCCATTTATCAGGTCAGGTTTTTTCCTCCATGGTTTTGATGGTTTCTAATATGTCCTTAGATAGTTAAGAAATTTAAACAAAATATATAGCCAACTAATGTCTTAAGTGACTTGACTCAATTTCCAGCTTTTTGAAGTTGTCCTTTTAATGTGTAAATTCCTATATATTAGGCTGACTGTTTATTATAAATAAATGCTGATGAATCACTTGTCTTAATTTCTATTGCGACTGGTCCATTGCAGTTGGATTTGATCCTTGTGGATCACTTCCAGCTCTGGATATTCTGATTCTCTGGTTCTATAACCTACTTTACTTAACTGCTGCCCTGGCTAATACTTATTTAGTCTACTGAGGTTTAGTTTATAAATTGATATTCAGAGATTAAATTGATATGCACACATAAGGGCTGAAGAGTTGACAACTATGTATGTTGCTTTTTATTTTCTGCCCTTTCTAAGTTGATTTTTTTTTTGAGTTATTAACAATCTATGTAATAATACATTCTGAGCGATTGTAGTCTGTCTTTTTTTACTACCCCCAAATGATTTGTACCTCTAAGTTAAAGTCAAGCTTTACTGCTTTGGCTAGATACATATCTAGAGCTGAATTATGTAGTGACTATTCAAAGGTATATTTGAACTGTGCTGTCTTGAGGGGAAAAAAAGCATTGTTTGACATGCTAGGCTCTGTGTCAGTGGCACTCCAGAAATGCATCCCAATGTTTTTCTGAGGATCTTGCATTCCTGTCTTTTATAGTAGAGAATGTGTCTTTGGCTAATCCACATTGCTAGAGGCCAGCCATCAGCTATCAACTATCGACTATTGACTTCTCTAATACTGTTATCTCAAGGAGCCTGGTAGCAACTTAGTGGTTACAAGGGCTCTCAGTTTTAAGGGAGAAGATGACATGAGGGCCTAACAGGATTGTTTTCTTTCTTTGGAAAGCTTAAATTAAACTGTTGTGTTAAACTATTGTTTTAAATCATTACCTATCACACTACAATTATAGTTTAAATTTATGACAAAATATTTGGTTGTGCATGGGTATAAATGCCAAGAAAAGATGAAAATAAAACTGTTTAGGTGCCGAGACAAAACTAGTGAAAACATCATGCTGAAGACAGCATAGTCACCTTTTTTTTTTTTCCTTCTCTTTAGTTTTAATTTCTTTCCTTGCTACTCTTAGCAGAAAAATGGCACATACATGTTCTGATTTTTATCAGAGGATGTTTTAGGGAATGCTTTACTTGTAGAACTAACAATTGTGAAATAGAAATAAGTGTGTAACAACCTCTGCATTTAAGAAGTTATTCCACCCTTGCATCAGTACTAAAGGTTTTCTTTCTTGGTTCTGGGATTTATTTTTTCTAATTCTTCACTTCCTAGAGAGCCTTCTGGGAAAGAGAGATGTTTTACATTTTATAAATGTTGAATTTTTTAAAAAAATTAAATCTTTTTTGCTAAATTCTTATGCTAACACCCAAAAAATGTTTTTCATCATAAAGGTCACCAGTAACATTTGTAAGAGTTAAATATGTGGCTGCTTTGATTGTGAAGAGCATATCAGAGATCTAAACAGTACTGAAATTGAAAATCTAATCTGATACGTAAATAATAATGATTTCTGAAATATTGGAATCTGCTTTCTTTTTCCTTCTAACTCTTTTATTCCTGCAACTTTTCCACTGGCTCTGCTCTTCAGCTGCTATGAACTGTCAGACACTGAGATACAGATGATGAAAGTATAGAAATTGAAATTTAGCAGAGGCAGCCATGTTAATTTCTGTTCCATTTGAAATGCAGGAAAATATCATCTGCCAAATGGAAAAGGACAATCGGTGGGAAAAGAAATGTTCTTTTCAAGCCTCTAAGAGCAGTGACAATGGAGAGAAAAAATACTATAAAAAGTAGGCAGCTCCTTTTTCAAGATTTTGTTTTCAATGTATTCTGCATGATTAACTGTACACAGTTGCTCTTTTGGAGCCCTGAATGACTGAACACGACATCACAGGGCTTAAACTGCCTTTGCTGCATTGCACTTTGCATTTGGGGGGAATAGGGCTCAGCTTTATGGCAGTTTTACCAGTCTCTAGCATAATTTTTGAATACATTCGTACTTCCCTATTTGCCTATTTTAATGTCAAACATTGCACATAAGATGTTCTGCTGTTGCTATGCAACTGCTAAATCCAATATTTAATATTAATAAAACCCGAGTGGCATTAGCATCACTAAGAACAGTGGGCTAGCAAACTATGATCATACAATATCCAAGCTGTAAAACTTGGCAGGGACTTCAGTGTGCAATTGCATGCATGGCAAACTGTGGGGCATGAGTCACTGGCAGTTACTATTTAAAGATTGATGAGTTTGAGTAAAATTTCTGAGGTATTTTGATTTATAGATATATAAAATATAAGTTTTAAACAAAAAAATAAAGAACCAGGTTGGTTAGCTATTTTCCTTAAGGTTTCATTTTGGAGTCAAATTCTGAGGGTCACTACCCATATGTTAAAAACGTTATAAACTATTCAGCGTTATAAACCTATGGGTCAATACCCTGATTCTCCTATTTTTCTTCTAGGTCAGGTTGGTCGGCCCTTTCCCACTGTTCCTGCCACTTCCTGAAGCCTGAATTGGCTTTTTTTGGAGGCAGTGCTACTTCTCTGCCTGACAAGGTGCTGTTCAATGGGATGTGTTTCCAGTTTCTCAGTTTCTCCTCTTCCACCTTGTTTTCTGATTTCTCCCTATTTCTCTTCACTCTTGACTGTTATTTCACTTCTCTTTTTTTTTTTTTTTTGGTTCTTGGTCCTTTCTGAGATTAGATTTTTAGTGTTGTACCCCAGCAATGCTTTGGCCATCTAAGTCATGTTGCAGGCTGCAAATTCTGTAGGATCCTGCATCTGATTGCTGAAGATGTTGGTGCACTGACACTCTTGCTGACACCCAGAGGGGTGTAATGCTATTTGTCATTTCCTTTTGTAGACTGCTCTCCGAAACCTAACTTTGATATTAGATCTGGATGAAGTCAGAATTATTTTATAATTACTGCTCTTTTGAAATGTGATAAACTATTTCCTTCATAGTGCATGATCATTTAGACTGATTTCTTAAACATTGCTATTTTGGGTAGTTTATCTGTCCCTGATTCACCCATGAAGTTTCTGTAAATTTAAGACCATATTTTTGTTTCTTAAATTTTTTTTTAGTTTCTTCTTCTGCCACTCAAAGACTCAAACAAGTAGGAGAAGCTAGAAGCCCCTAGCTACTTGCAAGCCATTCTTAAACCTACAAAGCGAAAGTATTGGAGGGGGGAGAGGGAGGGCAGGCAATATAGTAAGTTGTAGTCTTGAATTTTTCTGGTCATATGCCATTTTTATACATTTTTATAAGCAGGTGGAATTTGTCTATCCCCCTTAAAGTAATCTTTGTACTTTTCATACTCACTCTGCTAACCCGTCTTCTCACAGTATTGGGTAGTTAATAGCTCTGTAGATTTTTTACTGCCAGCAGGGGGTTAGTGTAATATTGATTTAACTTTTCCAAATAATGGCAGTAATTTTGGTGCACGTTTTCCCTCTTCTGGAATAAACTCAAATTGATTAGATTTATTTTAAGTGAGGTATAAATCATGGCATTGAAGTAAATCAGACTGTGTGTGTCTTGGATGCAGATCTGTGATTGAAATTTCATTCCTTAGTGATATGGCAATGCTGAATCCCTCTCCTTTTAATTTTCTCTCCTCGAAACGGCAACTCTTCAGGAAACACTGATTCTAATGCTTACTGAAATTCAGAAGAGTAACTGAATGCCACTGAGATGGAAGAATGTATTTTTTTCATTGGGAAAATGTACCTTCTTTCAGTTTGGAGGCTTATATGAGAGTATTTTTATTTGTGTAGAAATTACTTGGTCATATTATAGAACCTGTAGCTACCTGTGTTCTTTTCAAAATGGTTTATTTCAGTGTTATGATGTTCTTTGTTTTTAACCTAGCTATTTACAAAAGTACAGGAGTCAGTGGATTCTAGATTGTGCTATGATTTATCAGTAGTTCAGTCATCACAATTGACCCATGTATCTTGTAGTACTTGGAGAAAACATGTTGAGCTCTGTTCTTGGAACAGATAAATATAGAACTGCTATTGTGAATATTGTAGTGACGTACTAATCTAGAAAGCTAACAATTCTTTTATTTGCTTTTAGGGTTTGAAAGTATTCTAGAAGGCCTGTTTGGACCTGGATTATTAAAAGATCTCAGTTTGTTTAAAGGTATTCAATCTCTATGTTTGTATCTTGTTCTGCATTTCTAATGACAGAAGCAGCCCCAGCTCTGCCTCTAGAAAATGTGTGTTACCGTGGTGATTTGTGCTTTTTTTTTCCCCCTCCCCCAGGCAGTGCTCACAGTTAGTTTCATATTGGCTAAAATTACTAATGAGTGTGCGTTCATCTTTATGTAGCTGGGAGTGTATTTTGCAGTGCTCAGAAAAACAGATTTGTTGTGCATAGATAAAATGTATGTAGTTTGGTAATCTGGGGATTTAGAAAAATGGCCGAAATGAAGCCTGAATCCTCAGAATGCAGGCAAGAATGTTGTGAAACAGGTATTTAATTCGGCATTTCTCTTTTGGCTCCAGTTGTGTCGTGGTTTATGAATATGAAGTAATTTGCTATTCTTCTGATTTACAGACTGTGAGCCTGAAGGTGTTTCTGATTGGTCTTTTGATGAAAATTGTCTTTTCTGCTGCCTGAGAAGAGAAAAAGTGAAGGTAACAATGCAGATGTGTGAAGCTAGTAGTTGTAGAGGAGGGACAAAGGGAGGGAGTTTGCCGCTCCTAGTTAACTGAACATGGAAAATCTGCAACCTCCTACCCCTTTCCTCCCCTTTGGAAAAAGGTTTTATGAATTAAAATATGCAAATTAATGAACAGACTTGCCTCTTTCTCTGCAACTTTTTCTTTGTAGTATGTAATGCAGGTGGTGGGTTTCTTTTTTTTCCCCCTGTGCATTAGCACTTTCTGTTTGGTGTTTTTTATTTGTTTTGTGTTTTCTTGAGTTCCTTGTAAGAGATCTTGTTGGGAATCCTGAAACCCTCCCCAAGGGAGCCAGACTGTGGCTTGTGCATGTTTACTACAGTCAGATGATGGGCTTATCTTCAGTATGGAAATGTGGTCCATTTTAACAATCTGGAGTCTTGTTCTGTATCTTGAAATCTCCTTCCCTGTGAGCCCTGTCCTTTTATTAAAATGCTCTTGTGCATGATACATTTTGTACTGTGCTTGTTCATAACGAAGTCAGAACCTAAACATGGACAAGTCAGGTTTGCCAACACAAAAAACTTGCAGTTTATTTTCTTAAGGAGATTATAGTTGTATATAAAACAAAAGCTATGGTGCTATACTGATTGTTGTTCAGCCCACGTGTTGAAATTGTGATTGTTCTATAACATAGGAAGGAAGGATCATCTGTCTTGGCAAAACTTCATTTACTGGAATTTGTAACTACTACTTCTTCCTGCACGATGTAAAACAACACCAGAATGGATCTCTGTCAACTTAGGAATGAAACAAAAGCACTCTTTCCTCTGCAGCAGCTAACATGTAGCTGCATGGCTTGTCCATAAAGGAAGTTGACACTGATACTTGCCATGCTGCCAGTTCATGCGTGTTTTTGTATTACAGTTTTTATTAAGGCATGAGGGGAGGTTTAGGAATACTTGCATTTAGAACGGGTATAAGTCACAGTTATTTCATTGAGACTGACAGCAGGTAACGTGTGTATGCTTGTGGTGTAAGGAGTTCTGTGTTTTTTCTTACCTCGTCTCATGAAAGGACAAAATCCAGTGTTAAGCACAGCTCTAGTTAAGCCGTTGAATTGATTCAGAAATGAATTTTGTGATGGGTGAGAGACCGGTCATAGTCTGGATGAATCTGACAGTGAATGGGTAGGTATTCAAAAAGGCGGTCTTACTGCCCTCCAGCCTCTCTGTCAGTTCTTTTGGGTTTGAGTATTTTGGCTTTTTGGTTTGTCTTTGTTTGTTTTGTCTTTGAGGGAATAATATGGCTTCTTTCAGGGTGTAGGGTTTTTTGTGTGTCAGCTGAGAGATGATAGGATGGGAGTGCTTCCTTTCCCCTGTGGGTGCAGCAGATTGCTGCCCTGCTGGCACTGATGTCATTAGTTTGCAATGCAGAGTTAAATATGATTCTTTAACAAGAGCCTTCAAATAGTGTGAATTTGACATCTTAATTAGAATTAAAATATCAGCGACATAATTGTTAGAAAAAAGTTTGTAACTTGATTTGGTATTTAGCTAAATAATGGACAGTCTTCAGCTAATTTAGTTCAACTAAATTAGAAATGGTACTTGTTTATTTGACATCTCTTCCACTAAACATCTGGAGTGATATCTTTAACTCTTCTTTTTGGGGAATTGCAGGCTGTTCATATGTATCCTCTCACCTTGTTTGGAAAAGAACTGGGCAGGGTGGGATGCTTTGGGTTGGTGCTCGTATAGTGCTGAGTTACAGAATGAAAAGGTGTGTAACTGATGCTGTAGCTGGAAATGGGCCACAAGCCATGTATTA
Organism: Falcunculus frontatus; assembly: GCA_013398115.1. Classification (NCBI taxonomy): domain Eukaryota; kingdom Metazoa; phylum Chordata; class Aves; order Passeriformes; genus Falcunculus; species Falcunculus frontatus. The sequence continues at coordinate 691,607 of VZRV01006019.1, forward strand.
CGATAGCATGTGGCTGTGGCTGGCCTGTTTTTTTTTTTTTTTGAGTACATAATTACCAATACCTCCTTTTGGATTAGTTGAATCAATGTACTTGATTTTCACCTGTGGGTGATGTCTAAGTACCTAGTGTAACAAGTTCAAAACCAATAAAAATCTTCAGGGGTTTTTTCTGGATTTCATTTGCCCTTAAGAATTACCTGTAACTTAGGAGACCAGTAGTTGTGCATAAGTAAAAATGAGTTCTGGACTTTAGGATGATAATTGAAGGCCAGTATTAGCTTATTGGCAGAGCTGCTTAAAGGGTGAAAATCTACATTAGCTCTCCCACCCTTTCAGTGATAGTGGTTATTGCTTTTGCAAGCAGTCAGATTCAATTACATGACTTCTTCAAAGGATGGAAAACCATCTGCTGAAGTATTCTAAAAAGATTAATTTATTTGTAGCAGTAGTTCTAATTGCAAATACTGAGCAAATACACGCATTTTTTGGCAGTCAAAATACAAGACAGGTTTTGATAGAGACACGGACTTAAGTGTCTTCATTTGAAGGGGATAATTAGGTACAGACCAAATAGGGAGCTTGCATCTTCCCAGGCATATTTTTTCCCACATCCTAAGGGTCATGTGTGATAATGTAGAACTTCCAGAAACTGGATTTTTTCTTTTCATCGTAGAATGCAGAATACCCAGTTGTTTCTGTATGATGCGATCAGAGAATAACTGGTTACCTAAGGAGCTGCTACTAGGTTATTAACGTGGGTGTCTGTGTGCAGAAATGCACAGGTACCTTGTTGGGCAAGAAAGGCAAAAAAAACCAGTTAGCAGCTCTGGCTGCCTTCACGTGATGAGAGAAGAATTGGGTTCTGTGGGACCAAATCTGATGAATTCACATTTCGATAATCTGCAGTTGTGATAATTCTCTATTGCTTGTGGTCTTTATCACTTTTCCTTCTAAAAGGTTGTGGTAGAGAGAAGACCCATCAATTCAGGTGGATTGAACTTGAAGTGTACTTGCCTTATCTCTTTTTAATTATGATTCCTAATTTTTCCGTGTGGCTTGTTAAATAATCTGACAGAGCTGTCATTACAGAAGAGATCTTCAGCTCCATGTAGAATGTTTATATCAAATGAGGTAGTCTCTAGTCTACTTAATAGTCATTTGCTCATAGTTGGAGCTCAAGCCTAGTTTAAGGAAGGCGAGAAGAAAGGAGAAACTGGAAAATGAATCCTTAAGGAGGATTGGGTTGGGTATATTCATGTGGAAAACACGATTGTCTATAGTGACATAAAGCAATTCGTATGTATTAAGAGAAAAAAGGAACACACACACATGGACACACAACTAATCTCATTAGTTGGTGAGAGCAGAACAAGAAGGATAATACTCCTAAGCACATTAACTATTTTATAGATATATTTAAGCTACGAAAATAGCAAGAGAGAAAATGACTTCTAGGAGCATATTCTGGATTCTTAGGCTGTTGATGCCAGAAGATTGATTCTGGTCTGCAAAGTTCTCTGAAATACCTGGCCTGCAGTGAAAGGACCTCTCACGATTCTTTCATTTGTGAAGAAGTGTGGTAAGGTGCATCATTTGAAGAAGTTACTTTAAAATTCAACATTACTCTGATGTTATTTGAGTATTTTTAAAAGCTTATAATTATTTTACAGAAATCTGGTGGCCTTTCACTATGGAGGAACATAAACAATAAGATGTGAACTGTGGTAAATGTCTGAATAATTCTGAAGAGAAGTTACCACTCATCTAAAGCATTAACTTGTAGAAGAATTGGAGACAGCAAAGGAAATATCTGAAAATGAGTCAAAGTTGCAGAACTCTTACAATTTTTTATGGCTTTAGAATGTGTTTAAACTGTGTACAGAGATCCCTAAGTGTGCTGGAACATGCTCTAAAACATTTTTAATGGATTTCATCACTTAAAAACCTCAAGCATTTAGACTGTCAATTTTGTATTGTGTCATTTAAAAATAATTTGATATGGAGGATAAAACTTGAAGAGGCTGATTGTGATAATCTCCAGCTGTGTTTAGTTGTAATGCAGGGTTGCAGCTTTGCTTGTGCATCAATGTTAATGTAAGCATATTGTGGTTCCACTGATACATTTCTTCTCCCCCTACTATAGATAATAAATGATAGACAATAGCTATGGATCAGTCAAGTTGTTTGTTTTGAATTTGATAAATATGAAGTCAGTCATCTTACTATAAAAATATATATGTTCAGTAAGTGAGGAAGGTCTTAAAACTAATTAAACCATTTGAATTTTTATTACTGCTAAGCTGGGAGCAGTTGTAGATGCTTTAAAGGACATGCTCAGAATTGAAAATGATCTTGATAAATTTGAAAAACAGGACAGACAGACTTGTTTTATCAAGTCACAAGTTTCAGATGTCTGAAAAATTACCGGATTGTAAAAATAATAAACTACTTTGGGGACCGTATCAGGAGAAGAATTTGTGTAAAAACCTGGAGAGGAAAACCTGAATGCTGGTGAAGCTTCAGCTGACTGTAGCATTTTGGGAGATGTAAACAAACTGAGTAGCACTGAAATGAAAGCAACAAGAATGATACTGTCTTGCAGGTAGAAGGAAGGAAGAGTCTCTGGTGCCCTTAAAGCTTTTCTACAGGAAATTGTTCTCCTTTGCATTGGCTATGAATTAAAGAGACTGTAGAGTCTTAAGGAAAACAAGCATTGGATAAGACAACCTAGGGATGTTGAAACTTTCCTTTCTTACTCAGTGTTCCTGATTTTGCCTTGAGGTCGGGTGGGAGGCTGGATTTTATCCCTGGGGTCCGTGGGTTGACCAGTCAGCCATGGGTGGTTTGTGGGCAGCCTCCCTCCTTTTTCTCCCTGAAGATGGATAGGAATTATCTTCTTGTGTTCTAGCTTGTGGGCTCTTCCCACTCCATCTGTGTGTGTCCTATGGCTTAAACATGAAACTGCTGTTTCCACATCTACGCAACAACAGCCTGCATCATACAGTTCTCTTCATGTCAGCAGTTTGGCATTTGGAATTGCTGCATCAACATTTCCTACAAGGAGGCTCTCAGTGAGCATCCAGAACTAGTGCTGACGAGGGCGGGCTGCCCAGGATTGGGTGGTCTCGCAAGGTCACACATTAACCTTGCATTTTGAAAACCTGAGCTCTGTATTTCTAAGGCTCTTTGACTTAATTACATAGTTATGCTGTTTATCTTAACATACAAAAAGAGGTTTAGCCCTCAGGGAGCATGTGCAAACCACTCCAGGTATCTTTCTCTGAAGGTGTATTGTTCAATACAGTGATACTTCATGTTCACTGGTGGATTCCAGGAATGCTCTGGGACATGCTTCCCACCTGAAGAGAAGCACAAAGAGAGTAGAAAGAATCCTGTGTTATAAATAATATGTAAAAGTAACTGATTGGTTATAAATACCCTGAAAAAAACCCCAATGACAAAGCTATCTAGATACTATTGCATTTTTCTCCTTCCTACTACCTGCATATTGCTACTTTGATGTGATTTAGGACTGTAGAGTGAGTGGGTAAGCCTGAAAGTAGTGGTTCTGAATAATGGTTATTGGGAAGAAATGCTGGAAAATGTAAGAAAAACCCTAAAAAATCAACAATCCCCCACCCCAACCAACAAAAAAAATCCCAACACAAACCAACCAACTAACCAGACACTCCCAAACCAAACAAAAACCCCTCACTTTTGGAAGTTGACTTTGAATAGCAATCACAATCAAATACTTAGTGTGAAAACTGTAATTTTCCTTCCGAGATGAAGAAATTGCAGATTCCTGCAATAATTCTTGCAGATTCCTGGAATAATTGTGGTACAATGGGTAAGAAAACAATTAAAAAGTGCAATAAGCAGAAATATTTCCAGTATATTTTGCCTCATGTAGTCAGTGTTGTACTGAAGATGCCAGAAGACTTTTGTTATTCCTCTGTGCAAGGTTAAATCTGACTCTTACAGAACTATATTTCTTCACATTTTGATGTCTTAGCATGGACAGTGATAAAAACCGTACATGTAAGGAGATGCTCCTTAGCTGGGGGGTAAAAACTAAGCATTGCCACTTTCTTGCTATTATTCCTCTCCTCTCCTGAATGCAGATCAAGAGATCCTTTATTCAGCTGTTCGTCAGCATAAGCCACTTAGAATTTTTCTTCTTCTGGCTGATCCCTTTTTCTTCATTCCTTCTCTATGTAGCAAGTGCAGAGCTTTAGTTAGCTTCAGTAGATTAAATGGTACTCTTCTTAATTGCCTTTATATGAGTAATATAAAATACATTTGTTTATGGTGAGGCAGGGTGCTGCTGGACTCTGTTTCCATTGAGTTTCCAGGCTAGTATTTACAATGTATCGTTTTAGTTGCAAAAAGTGCTAGGAAGATTTAAAACGCATTGTGTTGGCCAAGGGTTATTTTTATTTTAGTCTTCTTCCAGAGCTATAGTCTGTTAAAGGGCAGGGTGTCAGATCAGGTTGAAGGGGTAATGTTTCCTTCAAGTCTGAATTCTTTGTTTGTCCCTTGAATTAAAAAGTTTTTTGCAATAGTTCGTGAGACTCAAGATAGAGGATGCCAGCTAACTCTAATGGATCTTATCTAGCCAAATCTCTGCACATCAGTTTGTAGAGTTTCCTTTTAAAGCAAAACTTCTGTAAAGGCTTAGAAATTTCAGTGATCATTCCAACATTTCTGTAGTTTACTTATCTTATTAGTTATTTTGCACATCTGCTTTTTATGCAAACTGGTGAGTTTACTGTTATCCTGGTAATGCCTAAAAGGTAATGGAGCTGATCTTGGGCTATCTGTCAATAACAAGGATAGATCCTGCATAAACCTTTGTCAGATGCAGCAACATAGCTTCAAAAAGAGGAACAAGTGTGTTCTGTGAAGTTCCACCTGAAGAGTAACTCTCATAATATATTTGGCTTATTATCCAGAAATATCTTTATAGTGAAATCCTGTACAGATACTTAATATATTTTAGTATCATGGAAATACAACTGCATTTTCAGTGTGTTCATAAAATGCCAGTGAACTGCTACTGATTACTGGTACAGGGATGCCTGGCACAACACTTATTATAGCTAACCATCAGTTCAAATTTGTATGAGAGAATTAAAGTCTGTCTCAATAGAAGCTTCTCCTATGGGAGCAAGCAGGTTTGAATCTCTCTGGTATAGAACAAAGTGTCAGTTATTTTGTGAGGCCTTTACTTCTGCAGGCTCTTACCTTCGCAGAATCACAGATATTTTTACTCACCTGTTACCTCTGTCATCACATGTTCCTTATATTTCTGTTTGTCATAAAATACTGCTTTGTCTCTGTACCCTGTCTGCGATAGTATCTCCCTTTGCTTTTGATAGTGAGCTTTTGGAAGCTGTTGAATTCCAAATATGATGTGAAAGCCCATGAGGTTCAGGCCAGAGTCCACAGCATTTCGTATTATTACCCTTTGCATGCAGTTCATGTGACTGCTGTGTTGGTTAATTTACTATGGGCTGGTCATATAACCTGGCTTCTTAAACTTCTTGAAGTTGAGAGAGCACAAACTTAAGAATTACTTATTTTTTCATTTATTGTGATGTATAAATGAATTTCTAGTTCTTTCCTTCCCTTCTAGTCCCATGAGGATATGAATCTGAAATCAGCTTATACAGTAGAGCCCCAAAAACCAGATGCAGCCTAGATATTATGGTAACTGACACTTTATAAAGGTTAACAAAACAAAACACTCCCTAACGCCAAAGAGTGCCTGTGTATACATTCCTGCAGTAGGTAAATACAGGTATCTTTAATATAGCTTAAAATGAAAGTGGAAGGAGAGGGCCAGTAAAGAGATTATTCTCCTGAGCAGGAGCAAGGCATTAAACTGAAAGAAATGAGAAAAGGGGAGTGCATCTGGGGGTGTAACCTAAGCATTTAGATTTTGTATTTTTGTAACCTTGTCTTCTAGTTTCTTGAGTGTATTTTAAATGAATGATTTATCCTGGAATCTCACACGCTTAATTATCCTAGTTTGAATATATTCTTGAGATTACTCAGCTGCTTCCAATTGTGAGAATGGATTTTATTTCATTTTAGGTGTTGTAACAGCTAACTTAAGTTTATTTCACTTAAAAGTAGATACTACTGAGCGTCTTCACAAAAGGACCTGTTTTTTGATAATGCTTGGTCATTTTTCGCTCAGTTTGCATGAATGATGTGTAGAGTAAGGAGAACTGCCTCTGTTTTGCCTTCAACAGTTATTTCTTAGATCTGAAAGTAATAGCCAAAGAACAAGTGCTAGATACAAGATTTGCAGCCAAATGTTGTAAAATATCTAGGTTTTCTTCTTTATAATTGGCTCTTATTTTCTTCATTGTTGTCAAATCTTATAGGCTTCTGCTGCATTTATGCCTTGGGTTACAACAGAGTGCCAGGTTGTACTCCGGTTTTGTGGGTTTAAGCCTGTGTTTCTGTACTATTGCCTTTATTGTAATTTTCCTATTAAATTGTAGCTGTCTTGAAATCTCTTGCAAGGTATTTGTGTGGGGTTAATTCCTCTGGCTGGTTTACCTTCAAACCAACACATATTTTGGCACCCAGTGTGCAGCATCCTGAGAGTTTTGTGTTGTATTACAGAAACTGCCTATTCACCATGATGCTTGACATGTTTACATGGGTGTTGTACTTTGCTCTCTATATTTTTTCCACACATGGGGAACTATTTGCCAGTTGTGATGCTCCTTTTGAGACCAGGGAATGGAATGAAAATTGCTTTTTTAGTTTATTATGTCTATTGCATGATAATGTCATAGGCAATGAACCTCATTTAGAATGTATATTGTGTTTTGTTCACCTGTCCTGGTCTGGGCTGCTACCTCTGGGGCCTTGTTAATAATCGCACCCAGCCCATGTGGGGAAGAGTAGAGAATGGTTTCTTCCAGCCTTTCAGGGCTGACACAGCAGTTTTTGAGAATACTGAGTTCCATCTGGATGTCAAGGACAGCATAACCTTGTTAGTTTTGCTTTGTCTTCTCTGTGTGGCCTGCACTGTATACACCATGCTTGGAGTCAGGACAGTGCTTGGTGTGGTACATCATATTCAGGAGGAGAAAAGAACCACATCAGCAGGCACCCATGTCCATGCAAACCATCACTGAGCAAGAGGGAAAAGGAACCAAAACAACAGGTACTGTGTATACGCAAACTGTCACTGAGCCAGGACAGCCTAAGCCAGTAGCAGTTGCCCCCATTCAGAAAAGGAAATCGAAGAGCAAATCAGTCTGCATAGTGGTTGACCAGGAGGAGGCAGCAGGACTTTTGCACCCAGCAGAAGAGATGGAGCCAGAAATCGTCATTCAGTCTCTGTCCCTGGGTGAGCTGCGGAGGGATTTCACCCGCCAGGCAAACAAGTCCATTCTCACCTGGCTGCTCCGCATCTGGGACGCAGCAGCTAATGACATCATTCGGGAAGTCTGTGAGGCTGGGCAGTTGGGATTGCTGTCCCGGGATGTGGTCATTGACCAGGGGATCAGGAGAACCCAGGAAAGACTCAGCCTCTGGCAGTGACTGCTAGCAAGTGTAAGGGACAGATACCTTTGTAAAGAAGACCTCCAGGTGCACCAGGGAAAATGGAGCACAATGGAACAAGGTATCTGATGCCTAAAGGAATTGGCTGTGCTGGAGATCATTTTCTCAGAAGATGAGAGATTCCCTAAGAGCCCAGATGGTGTCCAGTGCACATTGCAAATGTGGTTGACATACACACGGCTTGGACCGGAAATATACTCCCACTACTTAGCAATGCTACAATGGAGGGAAGGAAAGGACAAGGTGGGTGCATTGGTCAACAAACTAAGAATCTACAAGGACACTGTCAGTGCTGTGTTATGCACTCATGTCTCGTCCATGGAAACAAAGCTGGCTGAGCACGTCCGGAGCTTGGAAGAGAAAATTGAAGAGGTCTGCCAGAAACTGAGGAAGGAGCTTAAGGAAAGAATTTACTACATCTCTCCAGAGCCAACAGGAGTCTCTGCCATTAGGAACAGGTGTCCCCCAGCCAAGGAGAGAGGATACACTCTGCGAGGTAACCTATGGTTTTTCCTTCAGGAGCATGGAGAAGACATGAAGAAGTGGTATGGAAAGCCCAACTCTTCCTTAGCTGCCTGGCTACATGAGCTGAAAAGAAGAACAATGACCACAAGAAGCTCATCTAGGGTCAATGCTGCTCCAGTCTCTCATAGACAAGACTCCAGGGAGTAAAGGAATGATGATGTGATTGACCCTCTTGAAGGGACCTCAAGGTCATATTTACAGGAGGAGAGCAATGTCTACCATGACCAGGATTAGAAGGGCCCTGCCTCTAGCCAGGTAGAGGAAAGGAACAATTGGATCTATTGGACTGTGTGGATCTAATGGCCTAGCACGTCTGCCGTACAAAGGTGTACGGCTTTGGTTGACATTGGTGCTCAATGTACCCTGATGCCATCAAAGTACATGGGAGCAGAATCCATTTGCATTTCTGACAGGGGGATCCCGGCAGCTGACTTTACTGGAAGCTGAAGTGAGCTTGACTGGAAGGAGTGGCAGAAACACCCCATCTTGACTGGTCCAGAGGCCCCATGCATCCTTGGCATGGACTATCTCAGGAGTGGGTATTTCAAAGCCCCAAAAGGACATCACTGGGCTTTTAGGATAGCTGCTCTAGAGACAGAGGAAAACAGACAACTGAATACCCTGCCTGGTCTCTCAGACAACCCCTCTGCTGTGGGACTGCTGAGAATTGAAGCACAACAGGTACCAATTGCCACAGCAACAGTGCACCGTCAGCAATACCGCACCGACAGAGACTGTGATTCCCATCCATGCGATGATTTATGAACTGGAGATCCAAGGGGTTGTCAGCAAGGCTCATTCACCCTTTAACAGCCCTATATGGCCAGTGCGTAAGTCCATTGGAGAATGGAGACTGACTGGATTACTGTGGCCTGAATGAAATCACCCCACCACTGAGTGCTGGTGTGCTGGACATGCTGGAGCATCAGTATGAGCTGGAGTCCAAGGCAGCAAAGTGGTGTGCGACCATTGACATTGCTAGTGATTTTTCTCTGTTCCTTTGGCAGCAGAGTGCAGGCCCCAGTTTGCCTTCACCTGGAGGGGTGTGCAATATGCTTGGAGTCGAGTGCCCCAGGGGTGGAAGCACAGTTCCACCATCTGCCACGGACTGATCCAGACTGCTCTGGAAAAGGATAAGGCTCCAGAACTTCTGCAGTACATCGATGACATCATCGTATGGGGGAACACAGCAGGGGAAGTCTTCAAGGAAGGAGAGATTATCCAGATTCTCCTGAAAGCTTGCCATTAAACGAAGTAAGGTTAAGGGACCTGCTCAAGAAATTCAGTTTTGGGGAGTAAAGTGGCAAGATTCCAATGGAAGTGATTAACAAAATAGCAGCTATGTCTCCACCGACCAACAAGAAAGAAACCCAGGCTTTCCTAGGTGCCGTGGGCTTTTGGAGGATGCGTATCCCGGAGTATAGCATGATTCTAAGCCTGCTCTTATCTTGTGACACAAAAGAAAAACAATTTCCAGTGGGGCCCTGAACAACAACAAACTTCTGAACAAATTAAACAGGAGATTGCCCGTGCAGTAGCCCTTCAGCCAGTCAGGACACGGCAGGATGTAAAAAATGTGCTCTACACTGCAGCCAGGGGTAATGGTCCTTCCTGGAGCGTCTGGCAGAAGGGACCTGGGGAGACCCGAGGACAACCACTGGGATTCTGGAGTCGGTGATACAAAGGATCTGAAGCCAGCTATACCCCCAGAAAAAGATTCTTGCAGCCTACGAAGGGGTTCGAGCTGCCTCAGAAGTGATTGGCACTGAAGCACAGCTGCATTTGGCACCCCGACTGCCAGTGCTGGGCTGGATGTTCAAAGGGAAGGTTCCTTCTACACATCATGCCACCTATGCCACATGGAGCAAGTGGCTTGCTCTGATCACACAGCGAGCCTGGATAGGAAATCCTAATTGCCCTGGGATTCTGGAAAACATAACAAACTGGCCCAAAGGTGAGAGTTTTGGACTATGTTTTGAAGAAGCAGAGGAGGAGGTGACATATGCTGAGGAGGCCCCACCATATAACCAACTACCAGAGAATGAAAAGCGATAACGCCCTCTTCACGGATGGTTCCTGCCGAATTGTAGGAACAAACCGGAAATGGCAAAGCTGCTGTATGGAGCCCCATACAGAAAGTTGCAGAAGCTACTGCGGGACAAGGTGGATCAAGTCAGCTTGCAGAGCTTAAAGCCGTCCAGCTGGCTTTGGTTATTGCTGAACGAGAGAAGTGGCCAAGGCTCTATCTCTACACCGACTCGTGGATGGTAGCTAATGCTCTGGATCGCTGGAGAAAGGCCAACTGGCAGCGCAGAGGGAAACCCATCTGGGCTGCTGAGATATGGCAGGACATCGCCACCTGGGTAGAGAGGCTAACCGTGAACATTCGACACGGGGATGTGCACGTACCCAAGAGTCAGGCTAATGAAGAACATCATAACAATGAGCAGGTGGAGCGAGCTGCCAAGGTTAAAGTATCTCTGGTGGATATGGACTGGCAGCACAAGACAGAATTATTTCTAGCTCGTTGGGCCCACGATGCCTCCAGTCATCAGGGAAGAGATGCAACACACTGATGGGCCTGTGACCAAGGCAGGGACTTAACCATGGACAGTATCTCACAGGTCATCCATGACTGCGAGACGTGTACTGCAGTCAAGCAGGCCAAGCAGATGAAGCCTCTATGGTGTGGTGGACGGTGGTCAAAATATAGTTATGGGAAAGCCTGGCAAATTGATTACATCACACTTCCCCAAACCTGCCAAGACAAGGGCTATGTGCTGACCATGGTGTAAGCAACCACTGGATGGCTGGAGATGTACCCTGTGCCTCACACTGCTGCCTGGAACAGCATCTTGGGCCTTGAGCAGCAAGTCCTGTGGAGACATGGCACCCTGAAAGAATTGAGTTGGACAACGGGGCTCGTTTCAAGAACAGCCTTATAAGCACCTGGGCTAGAGAACCCAGTATTGAGTGGGTGTACCATATTCCTTATCATGCACCAGCTGCAGGGAAAGTTGAACGAGGCAACAGACTGCTAAAAACCACCCTGAAGGCATTGGGCAGGGGGACCTTCAAAAATTGGGAGCTGCATTTAGTGAAGGCCACCTGGTTGGTCAACACCTGAGGCTCCATCAATCGAGCTGGTTCTGCCCAGTCAGAACCCTTGCACACCATAGTTGGAGATAAAGTCCCTGTGGTACACATGAGATGTATGTTAGGAAAGATAGTTTGGATTAATCCCACCTCAGGCAAAGGCAAATCCATCCATGGGATTGTTTTTGCTTGAGGACCTGGTTACACTTGGTGGGTAATGCAGAAAGATGGGGAAACCCATTGCGTACCTCAAGGGAACCTAATTTTAAGTGGGAACTGTGTGTAATGTTCCATGGTGTGTATATATATATATATATNCCATCCATGGGATTGTTTTTGCTTGAGGACCTGGTTACACTTGGTGGGTAATGCAGAAAGATGGGGAAACCCATTGCGTACCTCAAGGGAACCTAATTTTAAGTGGGAACTGTGTGTAATGTT
>VZRV01006021.1:0-60896 GCA_013398115.1 Falcunculus frontatus
AGAAGCAGGATCGACTCCAAAACGTGGTAAGTCCGGCACAAAACGTAAGACAGTGGAAGAAACCCCCATTACCAGAAACAATACTGCGGTAGCCAGAGGAATGCCCCAGAATGTTTTTATTGCAAAATGAAGGGCCATCTTAAAAAGGATTGTAAGAGGAGGTTAAGAGATGAGGAAATTTTTCAAGCAGATTAGAGGTATCAGGGGCTCTTTTCTCTAGGGTCCATAACATCAAAAGAGCCCTTGATAAAACTGAAATTAGGACCCTTAAAACAAGAGCTAATGTTCTTAGTAGACTCTGGAGCTGAACGAAGTACGGTTCAGCAATTACCCTCGGGGTGTGTTAGAAGTAAAGAAACTATGGTGGTGATCGGGGCTAAGGGGGAACCATTTAAAGTACCTGTTATTAAAGATGTTGAAATAGAATCAGAAACAAAAAAATGCCTGGGTAATATGCCATTAGTTGAAGAAGCAGATTATAATTTACTAGGAAGAGATTTAATGGTGATTCTGGAAATCAGCTTGATTGTGCAAGAAGCACAACTGGTAGTAAGTTTGTATAAATTAACTGTCTCCTTTTCGATCGTGGCATTATGTGTTCGAACTCTCGGACACGAAATAAAGTTTTATACTTGTTTTATCTTAAATCGGGCTTTCCTATTTATAGCACTTTTATTCTGGGAACCAAGTTCCCAGTTAACGATAGGAGACCTCAAGGGAACAGTTCTGAAAGCTTGACCTGCGACAGGCATAGTCAGAGGCACAGGGAGGCTTAGTGGCGATACACTTTATACTCCTAAACCCAACCAAGTACCTCCCCTTGGCCGCCCCTCCAGACCATAGTGATTGGCTCATTGTTGTCTAGGTTCTCTTGATTGGTCAGTTCTTGGCTTGTTGGTATTTGAGGTCTTCTTATTGGCTTGCGGGGCATCCAATGGGGTTCCTTGGTGCATCCCCCTTATGTTAATCAGATCAACACCCGCCCCCTTCCCACGAACAAGATTACATCATGGATTTTCCAGAAAGTTCCACGTTACATATTTTAACAGTTCTAACAACAACCCTTAACAGTAACCTGAATTAACAACACCACCTCCAACCCCTAAATTAGCAACCATTAAACAAATTATCAACCAACAACTAATTAACAATCAGTAACCATCAAACTAATTAACTACCAACAATTAATTAATAACTGGTTTTTACTTGGATGCAAAAGCCAATCTCCCAGAACTCATTTATAACAGGTAAGCTCTTACTAAAGCATTAAAAGAAAAATCACGTGGAGATTTCTGGGGTTTCCATTTTCCAGCTGTTAAAATGTACAATAATGACTTTATGTTCGTATTACCAATACAAATTCATTGCTTCTTAGGTGGAACTTCAGTGAGGGCCCTGATCCTCCACTAGGAAATAATGCTGCATCAAGATTTTCATGTGGAAGTAGAAACCAATTCTCATGACTAAATGCCTTGTTTTACTACATAAAGGTATTTACAGAGCAATGACATTTTACTGCTAAATAATGGAAAACTCATTTTACATGTCAGCATTGTTCAAACATCCAGTGACAATGCGTCATTGTGGTATCAGAAAACATGGAATTACACTGTTGTGTTTAGATAAGTAGTAAAATCTAATAAGGATGAACTATTTCCACTTAAGAAATCTCAAACATAAACAAATATTTTTGCCAAAAAGGAAAGGAATTGAGACTCAAAGGAATAGCCTCTGGAAAGGCAGAAATGCTGATAGCAATAGCAGTCTTCCCAGTGACTGATGATGGAGATAATGGTTCATACATCCATACACTTAAATGGCTGTCTTTCCCCATGACTGCTGTCTAATTAATGTGAGCCATCATTCATGTAAAAGAGAAATTTTGCTTCTGGAGAAAAAAAAATGCTGCAAACTGCCAGCAGTGACAGTGCTAGAAACAGGCCAATTAGAGTGATTTCTGCCAAGCAGCAAAAGGGCACAAAACACTGGTTTCCAAGCAACTGACATTATAAAGTATTAAATACACTGGAAACTAAAATTGGCAGATAAACATTTCACCTTCTCAGCACAGCCTCGCTCTCTCTTTGCTTCTTAACTCTACGCTGCCTCTCCTGCCTGTTCCTACAGACTCCATTGTACCTTCCAGTAAACACAGGCACTAAGGGATGCCAGCTTATCACACTCCTAACACTAAACATCTTCTGTCTGCATATATTAGAGTAGCACTGGTACAGATTCATAGGCAAGGACAGACAAGGTCGTAACCAGAACTCCAAAAAGAACACATTGAAGTCTTCAAGCACAGGTTGCCATTTCAATCACATTGAAATGTTTTTGTATTAAAGGGAGATCCACAACCACTATCAGGAAAAGAAATAGGAGAAACTATTCTTCAGGTTACAGTCAGTCTAGTTCCAGGCAGAAAGGATGGATTAGGAGAGGCTGGGCTTCCTGCATGCAGAGTGACTTTTAGAGATCTGCCTGCAGGAAACTTGAACCATTTTAAAGAGCAATCCAGCTCCTAATTTAAACCAGAAAAAGCAGCCAGTTGAACACTGTTGAATTGCCAGCAGTTTGACATTTTGCTTTATCTGACTAGCACAGCCCAGTGAAACAGAAGCACAGGAGGCATTTCCCTCAAACTCCGGCTGATTCCATGCAGAGGTTCCACCTGCCCTTTGCAGGTAAAAGCTTGACTGGCTCATGGAATAGCACAGACACTTCCCCTTTGGGCTTGCAGCCCAAAGATGTTAATTCCTAGACACTGAGGATGACCACAACTTGGCAGTTTTACGTGGCACCTATGCTTAGATGGCTGTCCTTGCAGAGTTTCCAGTTTCTGTCATTTTTCATACCTCCTTTTTACACACACAAAAAAGGTATTTTCAGCCAGTCTCACTTGAAACAATATGCCTAATTTAAAATACTATTTTCTGTGAACAGGAGTATGTCCAGTACATTTGCATGGTCTTGGTGGGCTGAGTTGGTCTCAGAAGTGGTTTACGGCAACGTGCTTTTATTTATGGATTAACCACTACAAGTTTCCAATACTTTTGTTATCTCTCTTGCTGCGTAACTGTTCTTACATGCTTCTGCAATTTATTAATTATAAAGACTTTTACTTTCTTGGTTCTCATACAGTACATCCTCACACAAGCAAGGATTACTTAACATTATTTCTGGATGCCATTTACAGGTGTCACTGGAACAAAGCAGTAAGACAGGATCTCCCTCCAAGCGCAATGTCATTTTGAAGTGGCTGTGCTGCTTGAGTCTATTCCAGTAAAAATAGCAATAGAAATAAAAACATAATTCTTAGCTCAAAGCCACAGATATTTGAATACTTAAGGACAAAGGCGGCGTCTTTCCTGCCACATTGTATTGCACGCGCTGAATCCAACACTGGGAAGTACTAAACAAATTCCTTCCCCTGTTTCCATGGTGTGTGTAGGTACAACGATATCCAGAAGGCGACATGGGTCTCCTGGAGTGACTGGGAACAACTCATCAGGGAACACTTCATACCTGGGAATAGTGACTGATAGTTTTGAAAGATGAGTAGTTTGCATTCTGTCTCATCATCCTCTTTTATATCATCATGGAGACTCAAGAAAGTGTAAGAGAATATTACTGACAGGAGGTATGAGGTCATAATTACAAGGTTTATCTTTAGTTTAATTATGTTTTTAATGTGTAAGGCAGAATATTAAAGCTGTATGAATGCAGCTAAGTCTGTTCCGGTAATGACTCGTCAAACATTTCTGAGATAATTTTAGAATTCCTACCACTGTGCTATGTCACTATGATCATTAAAAAAACTTCCTCACACTTTGTTCCATTATACTCTTTTATACAAACAAGCTGCAAGATCACAGACTCTACTTCCTGTGAATATGTATCAATCAACATCCAATTAAGACAACTACTGGCGTCCTTTTCTATCAGGAGGTAAAGCAGCGAAAACCAAATCCACGAAGGTCATTTGTATTCACTGACTCTCTGTAGTAAGTATTAGCATGCTGCTCTGCTAGCCTGACTGCTTTAATTGAGATTAAAAGTTGCTGCTCTGGAGAAGAAAACTCCAGTTTTCTTCTTTATTTCTTGCACTTTCCATTCTGCTTTTTTTTCCCTAATAGATCTCCTTTTATAAAGTCTGAAATTATTACAAGAAGCATTGCTGACACAGCCTTTGATCCAAACCAGCAGCATAGTCATTCTCACTTGAAATTATTTTCTCCCGTAACTTCCTATTTCAGTCTTTGGTTAAAACATCTGTGGGGTTTGATTTCTTTGCCATTCTTAATGTTCTTTTTTTCTACATGTAGATTTAGCCAAAGTAACAAACACTTAAGGTGAATGGCTAACACGTTTTCATTGTGAAAATATTTCCACCCAGGCATTGGAAATCATGCAAACTTAGTTTTGAATGCAACTGTGAGTTAAATTTGTGGGACTAGAAGAAGATAGCAGAGGGATGTTTAACAGGTAGGGGGTTTCTTACTTATCAACCCTTCAAACTCTGCTTGGGATATTAAAATTGAGTTCTTTCCATCTTCTGCATCAGGAATAAAAAGGATTCTCCAACCCAAATTTTATATCCAAGAACAATTTCACAAAAACCACTGTCCTCTGTGGGTATGGTGCAGGTGCAGCTGATCAGGACTGAACAGACAATTCTGCTGATAATATACGTGAAAAGCTACAATCATGTCTGTCCCTTTAGCAGCAGTGGCTGCTGTAGGGTGGGCAGGGATGAAAGACTAAAATCAGGGAGTTTAATCACTCAAGGAAAAGATATGATATCAAAACACATTAAGAGCAAATCTATTCACATCATTAAAAATTATACATTTAACATAATGCAGACTGCATTACCATTAAAAATTCAGTGGAAGGCGAATCTGCATTCATCATAATGTGGCACAGGAAAAAAGTGTCCTCAGTAAAATCAGGCTAAACAGTCCATCTGTTAGAGCAAACAACTCCCCCAGAGTAATGGGCTGCAGCTCACAAAAAGTCTATCCCTGGAGATACTAATTTAGTTGGTCAATTTTGAAATTAGAAACAAAATCAGAGAAACAGAAGCAGCACTGAAGTCTAGAAGAATAAGTAAGGTGAAAAGGGTATTTACTTCCCTGAGACACCCAAAGTTCCAATTGCAGCTGTAAAAGTATTAATCTTACACCCCCAATTTGACTTTCATAATTTAGCCCTGAGAGTAATAATATTTATCCACCTAATACCTATCAGTGATGCAGAGATGAATAGAACAATGCCTGCGCATACTTGAGTACTAGGCATTGTAAGATTTATCAGATTAGCATTCCTAAAAGTATAAGAGAGTGGTAATAAGATTTAAAAAAATAACAAATAATTCAATTTCAATTGTAAGAACAAATATTACCTATGTGTAAAAAACCTGTAACTTGCATTGAAATTAGTGGTCCATCCTGCTTCATCTAAATGCCTACAAATCAATGTGTTACTATTTAAGCCAAGCCCATCTTTTAATACTAATTAAATGAGGGTAATTTGCATCCTACACAACACTTGCAGCTATTTCTCCTCCTACTCATTTGAAAATAAAGAATGCAAAGCAACCAAAAGCAAGCTCCAAGCACCTGCAACTCGTAGATCAAGAAGTAAAGTGATCTTTGGCACGTTATCATCAAAAGAACTTTAACTTGACCTCAAGGAGACAATCCCTCTGAAACTTAGCAGAGAATAATGATTGCAGGCAAACATGACTGACAGTGTATTTATGGCAAAAGCAAGTCATGCTTTACTAAAATGGCTTATCCAGCCTTCAAAATACATAGGATTTATTATTTTTTTACAGTTTATTAGTATTTTCAGTCAAGCTTGTCAAGGGAAAATCCACTAAAACTGATTCAGTTGACTAAGTGAATAATAAAATTAATTTGAGGCAGAGATGGATAAGAAGGGAAGCATGTGAAATCTTATGTTACCACTAGTAAATAGTATAAAATTTAGAAATTGTTCTCACATAAAAATTTGGGAACATTTAAAACACTTGAATTTCACTTCATTGTGAAATGTAAAGCTCTGATTTCTCTACAGCAGTACATGCAAAGAAGCTGCTTTAACTTCCTTGACTTTTATGCAGTTAATCTCAAACAATGCCAGAGCTTAATTTTTCTTCAACATATGCTGGTACAATATCACATGTTGTCTTGACTGCCACATTTGCTTAGATTTAACCTAATTATTAAGTTTTTATATAGATGTCTGTCTTATTGCTGCTTGCTTTAATTCAACTGTTTTTCCCTAGTGAATGCTCTTCAAAGACTTAAAGTCTCAGAAGCTTGTAAACACTCATGTAATTTGTACCCTGCTGGGGCTGGCAGGGGTAATTTGTCAGCTTCATTTGCAGCAAGCTGTAACTAAGCCCTGGCAGATGTAAATCATCTTTTTGTACTCTTTGCTGTTCAATTGCAAATGAATCTCTTTCCTTAGATAAACACTCCCATCCACGAAGTGAGAAGTTTCCAGAAAAATTTAGAAAAACCTGGAGTCACCTACTGCTAGGCTTATTATGCAGTTTAGCAACTGTTTAAGGTAATTCTGAGAAAACAGAGTGAGTGGTCTCCGTAGGCAAGTTTGGAGTGCAATCAGAACTTGTGAGTGCCACAGAAAAGCAGAGTGAAGCCTCGGTACTGTCAGCTTAAGCACTACCTGCAGTGGCAATGGTGACACCTGGGTGACGACACATTTTTACATATTAAGAGTACGAGTGCCTGAATGGGAGTGTACTCTGCCAAAGCCTGTTCTCGACAGACCTCCCTGCATGTGGGTTTTTTGTTTTGTTTGCTTGGTTGGTGTCTAATGTTTCTTTATTTATTTAAATGAGACCATAAGAAATGTCCTGCTGGACCAGAAGTTTCTTGTGTCTAGTGGCAATAGAAGACGGTTTCTACGAAAAGGATGTACAGCCTTGTACAGCCTTGCCTGGCTAAAGCTTCTGTGTGCTTTGGGTTCCTTCCCTTGACTCAGATCCGTTCCCAATTCTCTAAAAGGGAAGAGCCTCTTCCCTGGTTCCTGTGGGTCAGACTGAAAGTCACCAAATTGAAAATAAACATTACAGCACTAATTAAGAACAGCTCAGCACAGAGAAGGTATGTGCAGTCTCAGGGTTCAGTTGCAATCACCAAATATTTTCTGATCTGGTCATCACCTGTGACAGCATGGTGTCATCTCACAAGCATGGAAACAACTCTGAGTTCAAGTTTGACAGAGATCTTGAAGGAAGTTGAGCAACTATGACCTTCATGAAAATACCAGGCAGGGAGAAGAGCTTGTTCAATGGCCTGGACTTAAAGAATGGCTGCTATGAGTGCTGATGGATTAACAAACTACAGAACTTATGCATAATTTTCAAAATGAAGTGGTGCAAATAAATTTTTCTACTGAGATGCAAACTGGAGCAAAAGTGTCTCCACCAGTCTGGTGGAGAAAAACTCTGTATGCCAGCAAGTATCTTTGGTGCACAAATTGATTGTCATAGGAAGTACCTGTGCAACATGCAGGTATGCTTTACAAATTGTTATGCTTAAATGCTTAAGAAATGTAACTTTTCTCTTGGGCGACTGTTATATAGACTACTCTAACATAAAAAGAATAGCCAATTTCCAAACCCAGGAATAGAAAATTACTTACTTGTAGCTGTTCTTCCCTGAAGATACACTCTGTCATAAACCTCTATTCTCGGTCTGTGCTTTCACCCCCAAGGAAGGCATAGACCCGTAAAAAGCCCTCAAGTCACACACAAGCACAGTTTTGGAACTCCTTCAACCATCATTTTATTCAAGTGGGAAAAAAAGACACATTCCTGCCTATTTAAAAATTATACAGGTAGATTAATAAAAGACTTCGGATCACTCAGCTGTGTCTGGAGTTGAGGCTAAAAAGAACATGAGAACAGTAACTTCTTCCTGCACTAGTTTTAGATCAAAGGGCTCATTCATTGATTCCAAGCAATCCAAAGCTGAGGGCCCTCGGCACTTGTTCTATGTACTCGAGGTGGAGCAAATGCACAAAAAAGAGGGCCCAGCAGACTCAGAGCTGTGGATGGAACACTTGCTCTGCTGTGTAGCTTTTGCACAATAGAGCAAAGCCTGAGAACATTCAGGTACTTAAAAAAAAAAAAATTGCAAGGGAATGTTTTGCTCTTTGGAATCTTGACTTGGAAAGGCATAAAACTTTTTCCAAATTCATGTTCCTATCAAAGATTTCAGCAGAACAAAGGTTTAAAACATAAGGAGCAGTGACTGAACTTGCTCACACACGAAGCAAGAGCTGCTGAACAGTCTCAGTGGGCAGCCAGCCATCGCCTGCTGGAAATGCCAACCAGAGATTACTGGACAGAATCAGCCTGGAGAGTGTCTTACACTGGACTGTAAGGAAAATAAAAATTAAGTATTTGTCATTATATAAATTTAATAATCACTATTTGGCCTATTTTTTCCCCAGGGATCAAAGTTACTTGTAGTGACAATTTGTAATAAACAGCAGGTTTAGAATATTAAATGTCTTCATCTGTGAAAACAGGCTTTCAAAAGTAGACTGGATTTTAGAAATGAGTTACCAGACAAAACACTTTTAAAAAAATTATTTCCAGCATAAGTATTTGTAACTTCATTCCCGTACACCCAAGAACACAACTGATGTATCCATAAATAATGCTAAAAGACAAATACTTATTTCCTCTGATAAGGCCTTCCAAATTTCACAGTACTCTTGAAGGTAGAAAGATGCCAGATGGATGGAACAGACTTTGCAGATGGAACACCTTCAGAGAAGTTGCTTCAGAAGCAAATTGGTTTTAAAAACTGAAGTCTTCGTATTTCAGACAATATTCAACTTGTATCAGAGGACATGGCTTTTGAGAGTTCACTGAAAAATCCAATAAATTCTAAGTATTTGAACACCCTTTGATCTTTTTTCTCCTTTTCAGTTACCATTTCCTTAAGGCTGTCTTCCGTGGCATGTCTGTAATGTGGAACACCACCCCCTCAGCACCATCACACAGCAAAAAATACAACAACACCCCCAAAATCCCTGAACTTGTACCAGCTTTCTCATCACCTCTGCTACAGGAACAGCATGGAACAGATTGACACTGACGGGACTTGTTGTTTTGGGTTTTAAATTGCACACATTGTATTTAAAGAAAATATTAGAAGACACCTTACGTGGATACTCGTAACAGAGAATTTCCAGTCTGCTTTGTTCATGACACTTATTTGGTTTTGTTTTTCAGAAGCAGCTAAGTGTTGCCCGCAGCCAGGTACCGTTAGTTCTACCCCTGATGACACGATTTAAAACAAATTAAGAGTCTTTTAGGATTGCTCCCCACTGAGGGGGAGGAAGGGTGGGCAAGAACAGAGCCCTCAGGTTTCTGTGGTGGGAAAGCACAGGTACAGTGACCACGGGCACAGTCTGGAGACATTTAACCACAATTCTTTAAAGTTTTTAATGCCACAGAGATTGAAAATTTGTTCTCTCAGGTGCAACATTTCCTTTTCTCCTGCCTCTGGCCAGGGAGCTCTGCCAGGCCCTGGGAAAGGGAAAGAGCTGTGAACCTCCCCAGCCTTGCTCAGGGAGGGGTCACTCCATCCCCTCCCATCAGGCACTCATGGCGTGATTCCATCACCTTCCTCTCAGGAAACAGAAGGGAAAAGCTTCCTTTCCTGCAACATTATCTGCCATTACAGTGTCACGTATTGAAAAAGCGCAATCTGAGCTTAAAACGGGGCGTAATTATAGAACAGTAGAACTCAATCTTTTTAATTTGCCGTGCAGATATAAAACCAGAAAACATTGCTGGAGTGTCTCATTTGTTAAAGTCAACAATATATTGTTGTGACAATCTGAACAGTCTTTGAAGCTTGGGTGTTGGCGGGGTTTTTTCAGTGTTTTCAGCTTAGGAAGACTTTCATTATAGCTCATCTAATTTGCTTTAAGCCTGTTGCAGTGATCATTTCCTGTTTTCATTATAGTGATGTAAAAAAAATAAAAACCTCATACAACTCCATATGAAAGAAACAATAAATTTAAAAAAAAATCACAAAGTAGTACATGAGACATCATCATAAAGTGAGATTACATAAGGAAATGACCTGAAAGTTTTCTGTGAGAATGATTATGGTCATTTTTGAGGTGGAATTCAGCAGCTCCAGGTGAGAGCAAGGCAGCCAAGCTGCAGTGCTACTGCAGCAGGTGGAGCTCGATGCCCTCTGATCATCCAGGACTCCACTCCAAAGGACCTGGAGGCGACCAGAGCACAACAGGAAGCCCTGGCATTTCTGCTCCCTGCCTTAGACAACTCCTCCAGTGACCTCCTCACCTCTAGAAAGGAAATTGCAGGCTCCCGAAGTATTTTTGGATGAAAAGAAAATTACTTGTTTCAGTCAAACCCCCCTTCTGCGGACTCTAGATTTCACCCTAACTGTTCCCAAATACTTCCACTTTCTCTTCTAGATAATTCTGGAGATTAAAAACTGCTCAATTGCAACAAATCCATCCTTTTATTAACATTATCACACACCTGTCATCTTTGCAGATGTCATTCTGTAAGTTTTGAGATTTTTCCAATTTTTTTGTTTGTTTAAGCTGGTGAAAGAACCTCTGAACTAATGAAGTTTTTTCATTCTGGGTAACTCATTAAGTTTATATGTAATGTAAAACTAGCAGATTGACACACCTATTGTACTCTTCTCCCTTATAATATATCACTCAACCAGGAGTATTATGATAACATTTGCAAACTGAATGTATTTTGATGAAAATAAATCAGCACAACCTCATCACGAGACAACATCTAGTCATCCAAATGCAAGATCGACCTCAATAAAAACATTTTTTTATTTCATTAAAATGTTAGGCAGCTCTTGTAAAGCACCACATACAGAGATGACTGCTGCAGTTCTGCAGGCAGGATTCTAAATGTTGAATTCTAAAGACAATATTCTAGCCAAGCACTCAGGAATTTTTTTTCCCTTATTTCCTCTTTTACTGCTGCTGCTCAATACTAATCCTTCCTGCCCTCTCACTAGAAAGTGGGAACACAGTACAGATATCAGGACCAAAAGAGAATTTTCTATTAAACACAAGAGGCTCCAAGACAAAGGACGTGACAAGGAATAGACTGCAGAAAATTTAGATTTCTTTCAGAGCAACACTGTTTTAGTACTTAGGAAAAAAGGAAAAAAGCCACAACTAAATCTGCAACAAAGACAAGACACCTGATTTGTTAAGGCTGTGCTGTACCATATCAATAATGCAAAGCACTTTGCAGCTGAGGATCTCTGTTGCCAACGGGAGCACTTGGTAAGATCTGCTGCCACAGCTTCCACGCCGCTGGTCCGGTCGGAACGGTGCCGGCACTCATGGAAAGGGGCCTCATCCCATTGTTTTTCCATGAGTAGTTTTAATGAGCAAGGCAGTTCCAGTCCTGTTGGGTCTCCCTCTGCACTCCAAGGAACCTGTTACTGTCAATAGAGACACATCAGCAAAATGGAAGGAGACAGCTCAGAAGTCAGACAAAGGTTGCCTGCTAGTGTGGGCATGAGGAGGGAACTTGGAATAAATAGATTCAATTTCATCTCTGTCAGGAATTTCCTCTGACACCCTAAATAAAACATCTAGCACCTTATCCCAGCTAGCAGAGGTCTTTTCTTCACTGCGATGAATTCCACAGCTCATTGTGCCTCCACTTCCTATGCCTGGAATGGGAAATAAAACACTTCTCTTCCACAAAGCATTCTGATATTATGGTGATGGAAAGCACCTGTACAGAAAAAAACCCTGTTGTTTTCGTAACAAAACCAGCTTGAATAGCTTAGTTTTGTTTATTCCATCCATTTGCTTCCATTTCTCATATTCCTGTGAGAAATCTTATTTTCTTGTCTCCAAGGAATATTTACTAATTCTGGTAAGGTTGGTAAGTTTTGTAAAATAAATGGATCAAATTAATCACAGTTGCAATATTATTGCTATCAGTGCATTTACCCTACAGGAACTTTTAACCCTTTAAGAAACTACATAATTTGATCTGCCATCTTTATAGTCTTTGTAAACTCTTTTCATTCAGACGATTTAAAAATTTTAAAATGTGTCCTTAGAAGTCAATATAAATAAGGAAGAAAAAAACCAAACAAGTGTTTCCACTTAGGTACGACATCTCTTTATACCACCTATCTTTGTCTTCTGTTTCTGTCATTTATGTGGTCTTTGGACATTGTGCCTGTAATTTAGGTATTTGCAACCCTCCCAAAGCCCTTTATGCACATTTGTGGTTGCATACTGGCAATGACAATATTGCTCAGCCTTAGCTAATGTTTTCTGGATATTTTCCCCCTACTCAAGTCAGAATTACAAATGTTCTTGCCAAATCTCCCAGAATACCAAATGTCCCAAAGCCATTCTCAATTGCCAAAAATCCATTCTACTAGAAATTAATGCAATCACTGTTAAACAGAAAAGAAGAAAACCCCATCTGCACCATAATACTGCTCACTTTCCCCTTGCTATTAGAGTTCAAAATAGATTACAAAAGTGCTGAAAAGAACCCTTCAGGTACAAAGGACATTCAGAAACCTGGAACATCCATAAACATATTTTAAAAAATTTGTTTCTTACTTCTGCTAGTCTGACACAGGATTTCTTATTGCAATGTTATGCTAAAAACATGAGAGTTCATGAACCAAGGCAGGAGTACATAATAAAATTATCAGATCAATATCTGCTACAGCACAGACTCTCTATTCAATCCAAAAGCAGCAAAGAAAAAAAGAACATGTTATTCTGTTTTATTTCAGAGTGAGAGCAAAGTTAATTTGAAAAAGAATTGGGGGAAGACACAGCTGGACAGCAGAGTTACCAGCCTCAGGAAATTCAAGGAAATGTAATTGAGAACAAATTATCTCTTTAATTACTTTTGACCAAATCAATAAGAAGCATGGAATAAAGAGCATGATGACTGCCACCTGCTAGAGGACAAAGAACACCAAAGTTGAAAAGTAACACAAAACTAAAACCCAGCAGTGGTACGGACAATCAGAGCACTTCTCTTACCAAATTAAAAAAAAAAAAAAAAGAAAAAAAGAAAAGAAACGAGAAAGAAGAGTGTGAGGGGTATTAGCTCAATAAACAAATAGTGCATGCAGAAGTTAATGGTTGTTTTTGGTCACTTCCCACTGTTCTCAGCTGTGAAGACTGTTAACACTTCACTAAAGTGTTTGTTCACTTCCAAAATGTCCCATCATTACTCAGGAATCAGAAAGAAAAATCCCCAATACCTCTCCTTTCCTCCTGAACCTCCATAGCTTCTCCCATGCTGGCTTTTATTTACTAAACACCAGTGTAGGAATTCTTTACTGTTTCAGTTTAAGGCAAGCACTTATTCTTGTCAGTGTGTTAATAAACCAGAGCAAGATCTTACCTCTCCCTTGGCTTCGTTCCCAGGTCTGAGCAGGAATACTCACACCCAGAGGTCATGTGTGTGTAGCTAAGGAGGGCTGGACGGGACAGAATCCTCTGGCAAGGCAGAGATGTAGGGGCTGCAGGGGCTGCACTGGCATCCAGCAGCAGTGAAGACTCTGTCTATCTTTAATAGTTAATTAATAATACATGGTCCCCCTTCCCACAGTAGTTTAGCAGTTCAGCACCTTTCAGACATTAATCCTCACAGAAGCAGTGTGGCATTATCCTCTTTGTCTCCCTGACGAATGAGGGTGGAACAGGACAAGTGCCTTGTCCCAGATATTCCAAGCAGGGCAGTGAATCAAAAGTCTCCATCTCGGCATGGAAGCCCCACATCCCCTCACACAGCCTGACTGAATGCTCCAGCATTTGTCACTGTCACCGAGGAACGTGAGAGGACGCAAATTGCTGGACCTCCTCCTCTCTCCTCAGCCACATTTTAGTTTAACAGTCCACAGCTGTTCTTCCTATAGCCCCTGGGCACTGGGGTTAAAGCAGATTTCAGATGTGCTGTCGACACCTCACCCTCTGCCTTTTTCTATTTCTTATTGCAACTCCTCGGGGACCTTAAGATCTTGAGAATTTCAAACAGTTTCTTTAAAAGTCTTGGCACCTATATGTGAGCAGGAAAATGTGTTCATTTTATGGGCTGAGTAAATGAAATTTCACTCTGATGTGACCTTTGCTTGGAGTTTTTCTTGGAGGGAAGCAGAGTGGTCATTTTCCATCTCCAGAATCCCACATCTACATTCACAGCACATATGCTGGGGTGGCTGGCTCAGCCAATCTGTTCACCAGCTCCTCACAAGGTGTCTGACAGTGATCATCTGCTTTATCCCCTTCACAGTACAGCTGCGAGATTAAATTCTAACAGAAATTAAATTTTACGGCACCAACAAAGTAGCATCAACTGGCCTGTAACTGAGCACTAACTTTTATAGGTCCTTCATACAGGGATCAAACCTGCAAACTGAGCATCTTTGCTGTCCAAAACCACAGTCACATTAGCCAGAATTTCAAAATAAGTGAAAATTTGATATTGCAACACAATTTTTTCCTCTAGGAGTATACATCTTACAGTTTTTGCATAGGTCTTACCAAAGTGCAGACATGCCTAAAACATTATTATTTTTTTCAGTGAAACAGAGCTGATTTGTAGTAGAAGTACTATCCTTAGCTCAGAAAAATAAAACCCTCAGAAAGATGAACTACTTCCTATTTCACAGTCAGACATACAATGGGAAAAAAAATATCCAAGTGCCAATACAATGCAGACAATGCAGTGAGATGTGCTATGCAGCCTGAGGTGAAAGAAAGGGGCTTTGGAGTCCTTTTTCCTGTAAGCTGCTGTATCCCACTTAGCGAGTAAATGGATTTCTGGCCAAAACCATTGTCATCACTGAGCCCATTCCCACAGAAAAGCATTCCCTGAGAGGTCCTGGGAGCAACCATGAACCACCCCACTGGTTTTGTCCATAAATAGAAAAACTCATTCTGCAAACAGAAGGGAATATTTTTCATAAGATCTAAAAATTGTTTTAACCCCCAACAACAAAGAAAAACATTAAAAACATACAATGACAGGCTTCCTGGAATAACTGTCTCAAACAACAGCTGGCCAAGTATGACAGATTCACATGGAAGAAAGAGCTGTCTGTGCTTTTTAACAGACATTATTTCAAACAATCCAGATCTCAGAACTCCCTTGATCCAAAGAAAAGTCTTTTCAGTTGGCTTAGGGGGAGAAAAACTATCGGTAGAATGAACAACTAATTATGGTTAAATTCAGCTCTGGAAGGAACTGGCGATGGAAAACCAGCCCTGTAAGCAGAACACACATCCTTTTAAAAGGATGCAGTTTTCTAATCACATCCAGATAGACAGTATCCTAACGCACAAATTACAGATTCTCTCCTCGAAGAACACGGGCAGATGAATCAGAATCTCTCAGCAGATTGGCAAATACAAAATTTGTTTGGTATTACTCTGCATGCAGTGATATACCTCAGGTCAGACTGCAAACCTCCATATGGAGGAGTTCGGCAACAGGAAAAATGTAGTAGGATCATTACAGAATTTATCAAATTATGTTGTGTCTATCAAAACTTCAACTTTTGCATTTATCTTTCACGCTGTCTAATCTTTTTGAGATTCTAAACCTATTTTAAAAACTCAGATGACTGAGTTTTTATAATGAGAAATTTAATGACCTGTAAAGCGAGTGCATCTGCCAGCCCTAAAAAAGTCATTTTTTCACCACACGCACGTCACAATATGGGACTGATGGTTCCACTGTTACTTTTCCAGGCATCCACTCCTGTTGCCTCCTTAAAACAAACGTACATTTTGGGATGTAAGTTGAAGACTAAGAATATTAAAATACTTAAATATTTCTTACAATATTTTTCCAATAACACGTTGTAGAGAAATATTCACATTCTCTAAGTAAACTGAAAATACAGAGTTTGCAAACAAAAAGACAAGCAAATTCTGAGCCACTGTTTAGTCTCACTGAAGCATATTTTTGTCAAAGGGTCAAATTCTCTGCTGGAATAAAAATCCTGACTGAATATGTATTTTGACAGGGATGAATATGGTCCATATTGCAACAGCAGAATGAGAGTGTATCCAAAGACTGGCTGGCACCAACTCCATCCACAGTAAACATGAGACAGACGAACATGTCAAGAAAAAGATCTTAGTGGCTACGTTTTATGCAAGATTACAGAGCATCCTTTAATCCTGATACAAACTCCAAATCACCCTTTATAGCTATACGTACAGAACGTGTTTTAAATGTAACACGCAAAACACAATCTAAATGTAACATACAGAACTAAAAATGACCTCTCTTTATTATGTATTTGTAATTTATACTAAAACTTTAGCATTCAGGCACACACATCCAGGCTGGACATCAGTTTATACTCGTTAACATTCTGGCATAAGTTTGTTTGGTTATCTGCAAACAAAGCCCTATCTGTGACTTAAAAAAATATTAGTATTTAGGTATTGCCCTACACTTCTTGTAAGTGATGTTCAGTCCAAACTGCTAAAGGTCTGACACGTAAATAAGGGAATAAGCCCCAATCAAACTTGCCTTTCTGAAGGACAGCTATTTTGAGCAGCAGTTTGTGATGGCCCTGCCAGCTGCACACACAGCCTGCCTTGCATCTGTGGCCCATTCTCTGTGAGCATTGCCTTTGTTTTGATTTCCTAGCTTGTGTCCCATTAGTTTTAAGGCTGGATGTCACACTGCCTTTCAAGCAGTGGTGTCTTCCAGCTGACCTCAGAGCAAAGGCGCAAAGACATGCATTCCCTCCACTTTCTCTGACAAGCCAGGGTTGCTGAGAGCCTCCAGCTCACACAGCAGACTTGCTCTGACTCACCACACACCAACCCAGATCTCACACAGATAATCAAAATGAACATTATTTTATGAGAATGGCTCGAAGTGGAAATACCTGAATGGAAAAAATTACATACACAATATTTCACTGAGAGCAGCTTTCTCAAAAGGGAAGGATTTGAACATTTCTGATGAGCTAATGGGAACAGCAAAATGACTGTTTGGAAAAGGTTTTTGGGGGGTTGGTTTGGGGTTTTTTTTTAATGTTTTTATCTGCTTTCACTAAGAGATGAAGCGAGCTCACTATCAGCAAGAGTGATTTCTGACGATCAGACAGCAATGCTAAATGCATTTTATGCTTCTGAGCTTCTAGAAAAAGTCAGAAAAAAAACAATTAGAACTTTCATCTGATGAACCTGGACAGGGATCACTAGGATCCTGCCAAGGTTTAATTTCTCATTTTTCATGGATTAACATCATTGTTTATATAGTTCAGGCTGTTGCATAGTGACACAGGCTCTAAACAGGGTGACAAGAAACAAACCCAAACAAACAAATAACAATTCCAAAATGCAGCAATGCTTCTGATGGGTGTTTAGAATGAGCTTATTTTACAGAAATCCACCTATGAGGTTCCCCAACAATGGCAGCAGTTGTGGAGCAGAGCTTGGGGGGATGAGAAGCCTCCAGTGATGTACAGCTGCCTGCACAGAGGAGTCAGCTCCCTGAACTGTGATGAGCAATTTGTCTCACAGCTTTGATCCA
Source organism: Falcunculus frontatus (assembly GCA_013398115.1). Taxonomy (NCBI): domain Eukaryota; kingdom Metazoa; phylum Chordata; class Aves; order Passeriformes; genus Falcunculus; species Falcunculus frontatus. Next base: position 17,618 of record VZRV01006021.1, read on the forward strand.
CTGTCACTTTAGCTGACACTGACTCCAGGAATTAATTTCTAACATTTCAGGGTAACCTAATTAAAAAAAAAAAAAAAAATGGAAGCAGTGTGTGGTAGATATCTGTAGATAACCTATCACCCGCTGCAGGTGTTGACAGCAAAGTTAAATGTCTCCTGTAATGGCACAAAAGCTCTCAGTTTCTTGAGCACATAAATACTTAACCGTACCCAAGACAAAGTATCAACAAGGTAAAGCAGCATAAAGGACGAAATATTTTAACCATACACTCTAAGCTAATACTGTATTGGTCCTACACAGTGAGAGGCTTCCTGAAAGGAGGGACAGATCCTTTATTTCGACTATCTGCCCACAGGAAAAGGACATCAGTTCCTTCACAACGGAATCGGACTAGAATATGTTTGGGGGTTAATTACAAGACAGTTGCTATAGAGCTTTAATTATATTTTTAATGTGATAAGTGCACTGCATGAAAGCCATAAATATTTCTCATTCTAGCTGAACTGATCAACATCAAACAGAGCAGTAAATACTGGCTTTGGAAGACATTTAGGAAGGGGATATAAACCCTCATTAAATTCAGCCCTACTGTTATGCTGTCATTATGCTACAGATGGATCACAAACCCTCTGTTTCAGTATGTTTTGGGCAAAAATCTTTGTCATTAGCAAACTGACACAGAGTTGTGGCTTAAGGTTGTCATGCTTGGCCATCATGAACCGAAGGCAGTCACACCATTCTTCACCAGCCAGTGAAACTGCCAAGGTCATGACACCTGCAAGAAAGTACTGATCCTAAGAGCTCTCAGTGAGCAACCTCTGGTCTTTTCCTGGTTCCTATTCCCCTGTATCCAGGCTTGAGGCTGGCAGGAAGTGACAGGAGAGGAACATTGCTGGCCCACAAATACACAAGTTGTCGGTTGAATTGTGGATTAATTCAATCACATGTAAAAGTCTTATCCTAAGAGTGTCAGACAGGACAGGTTTGACTTCCTGCCATTAACTCCCCCATCATAAAGGTAAAAGTTTGTTCTTTAGTTTTAGGCCCTAGGTGTGAGAAAACTTCATTTATTCTTGAAATGAATAGCTCCCCAAATGGGAGGGTAAACAATGAGCCCTGAAGATCAATTGTTATCTAATAAATCTGTAAGTCTTCCTCTATCTGAACTGGGAACTATCAGGTTCAAGGGGTACAAGCACTAGAGAACAGCTTTGGGAGAGAAGGAAGAATCATCTGAGAGCAGTAGTCAAACCCACTGGATTCCCGAAGCACTGGGAAGGAAATGTTGTGTCAACACTGCGACTAAGTGATGCCACCTGGACAGATGAGGATCATCAGGATGGCAGACAAATGAGGCTCTCTGATAACTGTTGTACCTGCAGAGGAGAAATGAACCATTGAGGCCAAAACTATTGAAGTAAATACAATTCAGACTGAAGGACTGCAGTCCAAGGGCTGCTCTAACAGATGAAGAATGATATGATTTCACCCTCCCAGCAGTGCCACAGGCCTTAGCTCAAGGCTAAAGACACAGCAGAGAGCACACCGCGACCAGAATTGGCTTCAGTGGGTTCTGAAACTTACTGCAACCCAACTTTAATTGCCAAAGAGAAAATATTACAAATAACCCTAACAGCTTTGCAATCCCTTTATTTCCGACACATGGATTGTTATCTGGAGCCTGATGTAACACAGCTAGAATGTGCCTTTTTTGAGTAAGGAAACTGGGAAAAAGAGTTGTTCTTCAGAAGGGAAGAGTTGTCATGGATGCAGTGTATGAACGAGCCATTATGAATTTAAATATGTCATATCAGCTTTATGAAGCATCTTTTGACCCCCTAAATGAAATTCAGTAGGTGTGAATGAAGCGAAATGCTCACAAACCAAAATCTAGCAGTGTTTCACTTGGAGAACTGTGCCTTACTCCACGATTACTCCTCTGAGGTTGACAGACAGGCATATGAAATATCTCGGTTCTCCACATCAAGAGGGTTGTGGAGTCTGTCTTTTCTGCCCATTAGATTAGCAGAGAGGATGCCTAAACCTTTTAGCAGCAAGTCATTGGGGAATTAAAGTTAAAACCTCCTTCTTAATACACTGGAAAAAATCAGGTCCAGGCTACAGTACTTGAAACAATGTCACAGCCCAGATTTCACAATCAACACAAAGCAACTCCTTCAAAATGAATGGAATGCAAAGCAACTTTAAACCCCCATTCCCCATACCCTGCTTTTGAGCTCTTAGTGTAAAGAATAAGTTACGGCTGCCTAATTAACTTGACTATTGCCCCCTAAAAACACTTTCTATGTTAGCTCTCCTTCTGTGCAAACAGCATAATGTTAATTTAATGGAAAGGTCACATTATGCTACACGGAAGGGAGTGACATTCCATTATGTCCTTCTCTCCCTGCTCACAGTCCTCCCCCTATTACTGCTGTGCATGCAAAGCATTTTCTGTCGGCATTTCATGAATAATGAGAAACCATCTATCCGGGGAAAGTGCTGCCTTCCACCACTTGGTGTTGCACATCATTCTACAGTCTCAAGGAAAGTGAAACACCACCCACTTGATTGTACACAAATGGTTTTTCCTCTGCAAGCCAAACTCAAGATTTAATTATTACACTTTCCCCATCACTCCTGAATGCCTTCATTCACTTTGCCTGCACAAGGAAACATTCCAATCCAAGAACAGGTTTCAAAGTTCTTGCATGCGGAGCAAGCTACCCTGAAACTCGTTTTCTTTATGAGGGGAATGGTTCCTCATCTGCCATGCAGTGTTTGGGGAGAATTAGCAAGGTGTCCCGGCTAAACTTCAACTTGCTTCAGCTGCTGTCTGCTCACTGAAGTTCACCTCTCCTCTTCAGCTGGATCCATCATTCTTCATCATTTTCTACCCTGATCTCTCAGGTAGCTTTGCTCTGCTCTGTTGGTCACAGTTAACCAGGGATGGCTGATGTGACCTCTACATTCAGCCTGCAAAGTGCTTGTGGCATCATTTGGGGCAAAACTGATCTATGAATATATGATTCTTTCTAGAAATGAGCACAACCCAACCTATCTACAGTTCTGTATCAGTTCTGATTTTCTTGGAATATAAAAATCTCCACATTGATCATGTTCCCCTGCCCCTAATTAAATACTTATCACTTCCTGCTAGTGATCACAGAGCAGTTTCTAAGTTCTGTGTATGCAAAAGAGCTCAGCTTTCCCTCCTGAAACATTTTCTTAACATTTCAGCTATGCACACATTCATTCCAGACATAATTCCACTGAACATGACATTAGAGGAATCCACCAGTTTCTGGTAAGATCAGCATTAACATTCCTTTGTGCTGAGTGACACAAAGGAACCAGAAGCTCATCCATAAATTCCCAAGTGTTAACCTTACTATCCAGTACAAATTCTAAACTGAGCCTACACAGAAACAAGAACTACCATTTATTTCTTACATAGAACTTCCAGTCAAATATGAAAAGGTTTTTTCCCATTCTCACCCAAAAGTAGCCATTCAATTCAGTGTTTACAGTTACCAAAAGTAATTTTTAGCTGCCACACTGCAGCTGGGGGAGCAGATTCTCCAAATACAGGGAATAGTTTATTGCCTTCATTGTATGAACTATGGAGTATTTGTATGCTCCATTTAAGAGAAACAGGCACTAAACCTGTTAGAAATCTAGAATTTTGAATAGTCACTGCTCAGTGTAACCTTTGTAGTGCACTTCCCTCCTGCCCCAGGCAGGATATTGCAGGTCAATTCCCAAAGCCAGGTGAGCTCTGAGGACAGCTCAGCTTTAATCACAGCAGTTAATGCACCATGACTGGACCAGCAGACTGACATTTGGCAAGTCTACTGAAACCTTCATAACAATGCATTATTACATTTGATACGCCTCCCTTAATTCATTATGGAAGCAGCTTTTAGGAACAGAAATTGAACTTTTGGAATTGATTAGACTGTTTTGAGCTTTAATAGCACGGAGACGGTGTGGTCCTTCCCGAGTAGCTGCTGTTTCACAGATATGTCAAACTAATTTGGTGATCATAAACCCTTCATTTTTATAGAACGTAACATTTTCACCTCGTTAGGCTCAGGTCAGGAGTACCACCTTGCATTTAATATTCATGTTAGACAGTAAAACTAACACTCTTAACCAAATTTTTAAAAAGCCCATTCTTAAAACCATAGTTCCATAAGCATGAGCCCCAACTCCAGTCTGATTTTTATCACCATTTTTGTTTCACGCTCTAAAAGACAAAGCAAAACACTTTCAGGAAAAAGCAAGAGCTAGGGATCACAAAGCTTTTTGCTACAATACCAGTTTTACACTTTCCATATGCAATTACCTGAAGATAATTCACTTTTCTAAGTCACTTTGTGCATAAGTACAAGAAAGGCAATGACTGTCAGTCTCATAAGGCCATGAAGAAAAACACTTCAACAAAACTCTCAGTACATGAGTGCTTAAATGTTATGGTTAACAGTAATAGAACCAACTACTTCAGCACTGAAGGACTGCTGCTCTTCTAAAACTGTCAAGAATTTCTAATACAGGCTGACTACAGTGGCAGAGTAGATCACAGTTCAGAATAAAAGAGAAAATTCAGAAACTCTGCACCACCAGCTTCACCGTGCCTGCTAAGTAATCTCAGCTATTTGGCTGTCAATGTTGTTATTCTCTTGTTGGAATTACTGCTGTATGATGTCATATTTCCCCATTTTGTCCATGCACGTGTGCAAAGAAGTAGTTTACTTCCTCAGATATGGTGTCACTGACACTTTCCAACATTTTATTAAGGGTTTTTGAAAATTAAACCCAAGTTAGAAGAAACACATTTATGATTCAGGCTATCAAATGAGCTTAATTAATAAAACCAACATTAGCCAGTGTACAGTCTAACAGCCTAATTGCAAACATGAAATTAGAAGGTTGGCTTTCGCATGTGTAAAGTGTCAAGTGATCAAGTTAAAATATTAATAATGTTGAAGGTTAATTAAGTTGTTAATCAGTTCTTAAAGTTAATAAGAGTTTGTGGTCCATGTTTATGAATGTTTGAATGTCAAGTGTTGCTTTTGGGTCTACATTTATTGAGAAGTCCTATGATATCCCCTGAACAAATCTCCACCTTCAGCTGTGTTCCAGGGAGAAAAACCCTTCACCCATGGCTAAGAGACTATTTTTAGACACTAGCCGTTGGCCTGTCACCAAGCTTCATGGAAATCATGAATTTCAATGAGGGAGTTTTCCCTCCAAAATCCGGAATGACATCCCCCCAAAGACTGCACCCTAGAAACCACCGAGCCATTGAAGGAAAGACTTTACCTCATCCCCAGACTCTACCAACCATCTCTCGCCTAAGAGGCAGGACAATGGGCAGAGACGGGCGGAGAGGGGAGGAGCAAGGAGGTGATAAAACACGAGGCGCAGACTGACCTTTGCTCTTTTGCCTCCACTGAGCTTGCGCTTAGGCTGCTTGGTGCTGGCCGGTCTGTTGCCCAGGCAACACTCCTGCTCGGGACTAGCCTAGGCAGAGCCCGGTGCTGGGATTATAGGCCTGCTTAATATCTTGATTTTGCTTAAGATTACCTTAAGCGAGGCCCAGCATCGAGGGGGCTTTGTTTTGGGCTTTTTAGCCATTTTGGCTCAAAGAGTCTCCAATCGCTGTAGACCCGGAAACTTTTTTTGCTAATTACCTTTTTATTTAATAAACCTGTTTTCTTTTCAACCTCTTACTAAGAGTTGCCTCCTTTTTTAACACTAATATAACATTTGTTCAAAGAGGCAGAACGCTCTCTGCCATTGAAGCTTAAACATGTATCCAAGTTTGATGAAATATGTCTTAAATTGAACTTTTTTTGCATCATTTGCTCTTTTCCAGTTCTATGACCACCTCACTTCACAACTTCTGTTTATCTTTCATTCCGCTCCTCCTTTTACCAACTCTCACAAACCAAACTGCTGCAGACCACTAGTTCTCTCGCCTAAAGCTATAACCTTTTCTTTTATTGCACAGCCAAATTATCCTCATCTGCTTATTCACCACTTCCTAATACACCCTCATACCTCATGCATTCAGGCTTACCAACATTTAATAAGAGCACATAAAAGCAGAAATAACAATGGCACTTTATGGTTACACTGCAAATGTCTGGTGGGTCAATACCTCCTTGGATAGGGGAGAAGAAAGTCATGTATGAGAGGGAGCCCAGGCCATTAGACTGTTTATTTCCAAAGAAAACCCCTCCTAGTTCATCTTCTGCAACAAGAAATGCATCTTTGGCCACTTTAGAAAAGGAAGAGTAGTGTAGTTTTACCCTTGCTAATATAGTTAAAGGCAACAGGAGACAGTTGAAAATAACACTTGAGCAACTCAGTCTGTTTGCTGGAAATGACATTCCCCATCAAACATGTACAGCCAGGGTTCCGCTGGCTTGTTGAGAGCTGGAAATGCACATCAGTTTTCATTGTGAGAAGTGAAGCAGAGACATCACCTCAAATGGAGATTGTGCATGAATGCTGTCCTGCCTGGAGTTACCAGCTGGCACACAAGTTATGGATGGAGCTTGTAGGAAAAGCCATTGGTGCAACACCCACAGCTCATCCTGCCCACAAACACTGAGCAGAACAGCTGCTTCCCTCTCCCTTCATTCCAGAAAGGAAAAAAACCCAACAGCTCACAACTTGTTAACACCAAAAGGAAAAAAAAAAAAAAACCCACAGTCCAAAGAAACAAACCCCAAACAATAGGAAAAATCACAACATCCTTTTGCCCCCCCTCAAAACAAAACCAAACAAAGCAGAAAAGGAAAGTAGAGAAGGTTAGGCAAAGGAAAACTATCTGCAAAATCCACCTATGGTAATGAGGGACAAGATATCTCCATGGAAACCTAAGTCAGGCATACCTGTGTCCCCACTGCACGGCAGAGCTTTCAGAGGGAGGCATCACACACCGTGACAAAGTATTTCTGACATTCCAGGTCTCTCAGAGGCACCAAACAATGCATCCTTTCACTGTACAAGCAGTAAGAGTCTTTCCTTCAGTGTGACACCACCAACTCTGAATTTGTAACCACACACAGTGCCAGTACTTGCACCTGCTTTTTTTGTTTTACATACTCCAAACCCACCATCACTAACAGGTTTAGGCAACAGCAAGGTGAGAAACTGCAGACAATTGACAAAGGGCAGTTTTACAACTACTGACTTTTCTTGTGCTCAGGAAATTAATTTTGTTCATGCTCTGCAAGATTGTGCAAGCCACGACACAATCGTAGGGTGAAAACAAATCTGTTTTGCAGATGCTTTTAGTTTTCACACTGGTCCACATGGGGGGCACGTGCAGCAGTCAGAGCTTCAAATAAAAAAAAAAACCAACAAACCCCCACACAGTTATGCCCAAGTTCTTTTTCTTCATTCCCAGTGCTTCATCAGAAACGCGCAAGGACAAAAACAAGATAAACTTGGATGGCTGGGGAAGCTGAAAGCATGACTCTCACCTCTACAATCTCTTCTGAACACTCCCTGTTTTGTCTTGTTCCCTTCATTCTGTCCAAAACACCAGCCCATACTAACACTGGAATTCTTGAGCTGACAGGTTGTCACATGAGGAGCCTGGAAAAATAGTACAGCAGGAAAAAAACCCCCAAACAAACAGCCTTAAATCAAATCTAAATTAACCCCTGCAAACAAAGCACATCTCAAAATTGTCACTTCCATGCTGCATTTTTTTAATTGTTAAAAAGATACTCAAGTGTTTATCAATGAAGACTTTGAGACCACCTCTAGGAAGTAGTGGAAAGATGGGGAAGGGCCCAATTTCACCTGTCAACAAGCTACCGAAATACCCCAAGAGGTACTTGAATCTGAACATCTCACTGTATTTGGATCTACCTTATATAGCTAACACAGAAAAATACTCTAGAAAGTATTTTGTGCCTTTTCACTTCCAAGGACAGTTGAGTAGTTTATGGAAAGAAATACTGGGTTATCCTTTCTCAAATAGCATTTTGTTGAAATTTCATGTTCCTTGAATAGGAAGTCTCAAGGTATGTCTGAAGCTGGAGTGGTTTTTGTTTGTTTTTTAAATGACTTAGGCACTTCCCAGATACAGGCAGAAGACCTGTGCTGATCAGTGACCACAAACTGGTTCTCAGTTTAGAAAGGATTAGGAATGTCACCACACCAGTATAGTCTGGCCAGACCAGTTTCTTTATTTTGGAGAACATAAGAAGACCACCACCAATGTTTTCCTGCTGTTCCCAGAGCAATAAGAAATTATAACTAACCTTCACATAAGAGAGATGACAGGAAAAAAAGGTCTTTGCATTAAAAGTTCTGCCTCGAAATACATGGTTTTAGTCTTCTAGAAAGCAAGGTTTTAAATTGGAAACACTGACAGATCTCTAACTGCAGCAATAACAACATCAGTGTAATTTCTCTTGAAAGAAATTGCTCTGCTTTCTCATCCAGTTTCCAGCTTAAAACCTTTCATTGCTGAGGCTGTTGTCAATCTTATCTAGTGACCCATTTACCCAAAGCACAGAATTACAGAACAGAATATTATGACAAGTACAGAGCTGGCTTTGACACTAATAACACTCAAGATTTTGTGGACTCAGATTGTTTTTAGTGCTTGGTCAGAAAGGCCACCTTCCTTCCATGCAAAAAGTCAGCGATCTACCTCAGAGGTTTTGCAAATGAATTTGTCGTGGCAATTAAGGGGAAGAATCTATCTAGCCATGATAAAAGGTGACTGACAACACCATGCACCGCTACATTACGGAATAAGAGAGAGACCTTTAACACATTGCTCTGAACACTTAGGAAATCAAAAATACAGTCTGGAGAGCTACATTTCATGACTTTCAATGAATCAGTGGTGTCTGCAATGCACACCTGACCTTTGAGGTAGAGGGGAACAAAACTCAGGCTGAACCAAGTAACTTCCAGTGATCTGTAACAGAGGGTTGGAGGGTTCCATCACACGTGGATTGACATCGACTGATATTAACCCAACACAGAACCAGGCAGCCCTGCAGGGAGTCCCCTCCCTGACAAGGTTTGGAAAATACAAGAACCTGAAATCCACTGGGAAGATGCTTGGGGTATCAGTTCTTGTTAAAAAACATGGTCTGTCCAACCCCCCAGGCTTCTCCTGGAGAGCGGAGTTGCAGGGATCGATGTAGAAAAGCCACCACGTAGGATGACGGGCAATCTAAAGCCATGAGGGTCACAAAATCCATATCATTGTGAAAAATGGCCACTCCTTTCTGCTTGGATACTGCTGTACAGAGTGGGTAAAAGACATGTCCTTGTTGTGGGGTTGGAGGATTTTTATTTTTTGTTTGGTTGGTTTTTCAAACACAGCTGTTGCACACCCTGAGCTTGCCCTGTCTTTCACTGGTATTTCCAGTGGGTTGGACAGGGTTTATTTTGTTCCAGTGTGTTGCAGTGGAATTCTTCCACTGTGCTGCCCCAGCTAAGTTGGTAAGACAGCCACCACATTCCCGAGGGACTGCAAAACAACAGCTTCCAGTGTGGCAGTGAGAATATTCAAATATCAACTCTGTGTTTCCTGACACCAAATTTACTTAACAAAGATACAGAAAACATCCATGAACATACAACTTGTCTGAACACATTTGTTGCCATCAAGTATATTAAAAAGCATTCTAAACATGCAATTATTCCAAATAATGCCCTATGGCCGTATTATTTTGTGAAACCATCCACACTCCCTCAAGTGGTTTTAGCTCTTAAAATCTATTTTTTTAATAATATCAGTTTAGAAAGCAGCATTTGCCAGCAGATATTAACACACTCAAGCCCTGTTGAATTCACAGGGCTTTTATCATCTTCTTGTGGTTTACAAATTTTTCTGTCATTCATGACTGCAAATCATCAGCTGTACTTGGGGCTGAAGAAAACACTAACTCAGAAGGCAGAGATGAGTGCAAATGTATTAATCAGAGATCATTATTTTTCTACCAGAATGTTATGCTCTCAGACACCTATAATTAGACATATCCACTACCTATAATCTTCTCAGATATTCAAAGTATTATGAGGACTGCTCAGTATGGGTAGGAATGGAGCAAATTAACAATATAAAGCAAAAATACAGGTAAAGCAAAGTATTTTTAATCTTGGGCTATAAAAACACATTTCTGTTCTAGAATTTCTAAAAAACCCTACAAATAAATGTTTCTGCAAAGAATACTGACAGCCTAAATAGTGATACCTGATGTGTGAGCTGCATGAAATCCCTGGGCCTTCCCTGGGCCTTCCCCCCCCCAGATTGGGGGGATGGAGGGAAGCAGAGGACAGGTCAGATTCCTTTTTCTTTTCTCCCTTTTCTTCTTTTTTTTTTTTTCAACTCAGTAACCTTTTACAAAAAGAGAAAAGAATCATCAGTCTGATATTTCCAACACTGTGTAGTGCTCTCAGCCATGCTCTGCAGAAAAAGGAACAGCAGGCGAGACCATTCAGCTCTGATTGCTTCATGAACCTCAAGCATAAGCCACAACCACACATTGAGTAATCTACATAGTTTATTTTCTGTATCAATTATGTACTTTTGATTTGGTCAAGTTCCAACTGCTTAAGGGAGTACCCTTAAGGATCAAACCCTGACATCATTTTTCAATACCAAAACAATAATCACTACCTTGAATTAACCAGTATTTTCAAGATTACCAGAATTTAAAAGGGCATATTTACAGTTAAAAATTCTTGAAAACAACTTCTAATAGTCAGCAGAAAAGATGTTTTAGAATTTAAGGGACAAGAACACTGGAAACACTTGCTGGATGAGGACAGGCAGCCAGATGCTGCTTCATGTGGAATATAAAAATGAAGTGAATCCACCCATTGTCTGGAGCTGGGACTGATGGCACAAGGGGGCTGCAGAGACTCCACTCTGCTTTTCCAAGAAAAATTGCTCAGTACAAACCAGCCCAGACACCTCAGAGAGCCTCAGCTCTCTGTACATGAGCCAACAGCATTGAGGAAGAGAAAACAAGCAGCAGAACACTGGAAGCTCATCTCGAGATCAGTGACATAGCTCTTGTCTCTGTGGGTTATGTGTCAAGCTTGAGTTGGAAGTGACTTGAGACAGTGCAAGAGTCACGAAGTCGGTGGGTATTGCAGGACTGAGGAGACCAGGAGATAATCAGTTTGTTGTCTGTGTGGGTTTTATCACACAGAGTCCTGGCTGGTCCCCTGACACCTTCCTGAAACCCGAACACAGAGGTGAAGAGAAATGTAAAACAGTTAAACCACCATCTCTGAAGCCATCGCTACTTATCTAAGCTGTATTGCAGAAGCTTTACTTTTATACCATTCTTTTGTTAAGCTTTTGAGCTGTTTACCCACCCCTCAACTGCCAGCATTTATTATTCCTGGTTCTTAATCCTTCCTTTACCCTCAAACCCTCACTATGATTCCTTTCCTTCCATTTTCAAGACTTGCTACCTTTCCCTGAGTATTCTCCCTTAAGTGCATCCTCCTTATCTCACATTTACCTTTTCACTCAGCCTGCTTTCCTGTTCCTGCTCCATTTTAAGTGCTCTCATTAAGAACTTTAAAGATCAGTTTCAAAGAGCCAATTCCCAAGCCACAATGTACCCATCAAAACAGTCCTGCTTACTTACACTCTGTACCACCATCAAATATTGTATCCTGTGATACGTTTCCTGTCATTATCCCCAGGAAGGCATGGAATATTGTTCCAAGCATTTATTTAAGCAGAAATAATGATTTCTTTTCCCTGGAAACAAGAGCTTACTTCAAAGAAAAGTCTCTCCTGCTTTAAAGGGGAACCAGGAAAACTGGGCATAATTGCGCAACCTGCCCCAAGGAGCAGACATGAGTTTCCTTGGATCTGTGTGGAGAATCTCTCCAACCTCCTGATAAGGCTTCCCAGGGGGTTGAAGCACCTCTGAATGAATTATTTTTCACTCCTTATGATCATTTTCCCAGAACTTGCTCCCTTGGAAGATTGCTGCTCCAGACCAAGACCTTTCCTTCCTCCCGAGCAAAGCAAAGCTTGAATGGGCACAAAATCTCAAGGATTCAGCACTTTAGTGGCTACTGGCACCTTTGTTCTGCTGTTCCCAACTCAATCTGGGACCACAAGTGCCTTGAGTTTGCTGGTCCCACCTGCATTTGCTATCACAGGTGCCTTGAGTCTATAATTTTTAAATGCATCTGGTACTGGCATTGTTCCAGAACAGGAGCCTTGGTGGTTTTTATTCCCTAAGTTATTATGCCAGTTGTTTCCCAGTTAGGAAAACACACACAGCTGCCCAAATTCTGAAGCAAGAGTTTTTCATTTTCTAAAAGGTAGCCCAGCAGAAGGATCTGGAGCTAATTAACACTACACGAGGTGTCATTCTCCTCAGAAGCCCCTCAAAAATAGAAAGAAATCCTGAGAGGCCAGGACACCTTAAACCTAACCAGCCCCCTGGGGACCACCCAGAACACCTCCTTTGTATTTATATGTCAAATAAAACATACATACATACATACATACATACATACATACATACATACATACATACGTATGTATGTATGTATGTATATGTATATATGTGTGTATATATGTATATTATATATATATTATATATATTTAATGTGTATATAACATATTTATAACTGCAGCACCACCTCCCCTGCCTGCAGCCCTCATGCCAAGGGCCTCCCACCACCCAGATTCCAGGGACTGGGGTGAAGTTTTCTCATCCCCTCCTGGGGCCAAGGGGGCCATGCATGAGCACAAGTGGCCACAGACTTGCCAAGGGTCATGGGGCTGTGGCAAAATGTGGAATATGTAAAAATTTTCTTAGGACGCTTTTGGTATTTGATAATTGTATATTTTCAAGCCTAAACAACAGATAGTAGCTAATAACCAAGCTCATGCATTAGAAAAAACCCCCAAATTACTAGTTGGTAGAATGGCCTTGTTAAGTTTAGGGCTTGACATGTTTCTCATGCCTTGATCTCAGGCTTAGGGGGAGGTTAAAAAAGCTTGGGGAAAATGGATGCCCGCTGATAGTGGACACAAAGAATTCAGAATTTACGGGCCATCTGGCAGAACTCCCAAGATAAGGAAGGAACTAATAAACCCAACTCAGCAACTGTGCTGGAATCAGCTCTGACATCTCCCTGTGCCCCACACGAGGTGCCCTGTGCCCCAGGGCAGAGCTGCAAGGGGGTTCCTCCTGCAAAACCCACACGGGGACACCAGGAGGTAGCAGCTGGTTTCTCCAAGTAGGAAGGTGGCCTCGGGAGAAGGATTTTTTCACGTTTCTTTCAGCTGAGGGTCGAGCTGGGGGGTTCCCCTTCTGAGGGACACCAGAGCTGAGGCCAAGGGACATAGCTGTAAATGTGTTTTGCCTTTAGATCAACAGAACTTCATCACTTCACAACACTGATGGAGAGCCCAGTAGTTAAAGCACGAGGAAGGAGAAGACCTAAATGTCATTATAACAGTAAGGGCAATATTAATCAGTATTTCAATTAATATAACCCTTGGCTACTCTCCCATGTGGCAGCTTGGACAGAGCAATCCCAGCCTCCTCAGCCCCTTGTGCTGCTCAGCCCTTGAGAAAACCCATCAAACCTCGCTCCTCCCATGACTGTTTTCAGTAAAAGCCTTTTAAACTCCACTCAAACATTGTCAAACAGGCTGTAACTAGTGCAAATGAAAACTTGAGATGAATTTAATACTGTACCTATTCAGCCCTAAAATACAGGGCCGATCAGCAGCAATAGCACATTATTTGAGGTATATGATTTCCAGCAGATTGGGTTTTTAGCCTGCCAAGGTCACTCCAACCATCTGAATCCTGTGAGTTCTCTAAAGGGACAAGGTATCTGGAAACATCTCCTCCCTCCCTCCTCCCTGTCTTTCCTCTCAGCCCCAAAAAACACCTTTGCTATCATTTCCCTGCATTTTAATCTGTCCAACTCTTCTTTGCTATTGCAACTTTTGATTTTGAGGGATGTGACCAGATGGGAGGTGGGGAGCCACAGTGGGGTTGTGGGGCTCCAGAGGCTGCAGGAGAAAGCAGGGGGCATTTGCAGCTGGGCAGGTTCCCCCCACTTCATTTTCTTCCCTGGCTTTATATTTTCTACAGGCTGATTTTTACCCTCAAACCTCATGCATTGCTCTGCTTTTCTTTTCAGGAAAAACTTCTCAGGCACGCGGTGGTCGAGGCCAGAGGTGTTCACCCACTGACCTACTAAACTGGGGAGCTGGAAATGCAATTTCTGCTACTTTTCTCATTGGATGAAGTTTAATCATAGATGTTTCCAGTTGAAATGAAATATTCAACACCCAGTGTTTGAGACAGCCACGAGAAATATCACAATTTGGTAACAATGACCCTCTGAGCACCTGCTGGTTTTGGACGTGGGCATACAGGAATGATTTCAACTGAAATACTGGAGAAAGAACTGGTTTCAATGAATTCCCTAATACAAATGATGACATCTCATCTGGAACTGGGATTTCAGCTCGGACAACCTTTGTCTGCAGCAGGGTGGAACCTGCTGGGGCTCTGGCTCCTGGAGAGGGGGGACCCAGCTGAGACACATCACCCTTGCACCCTCTGGGCCTGTGAGTCAATGCAGGAGCTGCAGAGGAGTGGATGGACACATAGGAGCCATCCCACACCCCCACCCTGCAGGCATCAATGCTGTCACCCTCTGGAACTGTGCCCAAAACGCACTCTGCTTCCCTGGCAGGTCCATTTTTTAATGGCTTTAAAACAACCTAAGTGCCATCTGGCTCAGGATGCTCAGAAGCCTGGGGGCCAGGAAGGGCACAGAGGGGATGGAGGGAATGTGTCCTCCTGAGGCTGGACACTCCCTGTCCCTCCTGGTCTTCCTTCCTGCAATTTGTCCCCCATCCCAGTGGCACCTGCACCCCAAGGGCAGCCTGCAAGCCTTGGGGCAAAGCTCTTGCACAGATCATCATGTCTGTCTCCAGGCTCTTTGCAATTCGTTTCTCCCAAAATTTGTCCATGGGGAGCCCACCGTGCAAACTCCTTCCTGGCACGAGGTTCCCTCTGGAGCACTGAGCTCGGAGAGGAGCACATGCCTGTGCCTGGCTTCTTAGTGCCATCTCCACAGAAATTAGCTCCCTCCAAGACACAGGGGGATGTTTTATTCAGAAACAAACAAAAAAGATCCCAAAAGATGGATTTATAGGTTTATGTTTTTGGAGATGTTTTCACTATTTTCCTCCTGCAGCCCACAGAGGCTCATGGAGCTGAGCCAGGTGGGATCTCCCAGCTCTTCCCTTCCTCAGCTCCATTTCTTCTCCACCCTGTTCATCTCTAGTCCCATTTTTGAGCAATACTCCAATAACAACAGGTCTGCATTTTTTTCTTCTTTCCTTCTGTGTCATTTCTCCATCCAGCTTACAATTTTGGGGGCAATGTAACAGCCTTTACAAATTACATTCCTATCTTTTTCACAGTTATTGTTAGAGGAGGAAGTCCCATTTTTCCACTGTGATCCTTCAGGTTTCTGTTGTCACTGTATTTAAGACTTTTTTTTGTCCTTAGCTTTTATTTTCTTATCCCTCAAGGGCAGGCTTGGAAATTCAAAGCTGTTCCCTGCCTATCAGCGGATCTGGTATTCTCTTATGGCAGTTCCACAGTGACTGTCTCTCTCCTTTCCATTCCTCCACCTAAATGACACCTTATCTCAATAAATTACCCTTTGTCTCTTGGAGTGATGGTTCCATTTGTGACAGTTTGGATGTGTAATAGTTGCATCCCAGCGGATACCTCCAGAACCGTCAACTAACAGGCCAATACAAAACCACTGGTGCAGAAAATAAAGAGATTTATATATTTTGGGCTTTATTTCCCCCCTGGTAGTCAAGCTGTGCTCTGCATTTTCAAAGTTTCAGTTTAAAGGTATGGTTTCTCATTGCCAAAAAAACCCTCTCCTGGATTGGAGGGATGGCTGAACTCATGGCAGAATTCCCTTTTTTGCAACATGATATCCCTTGGGATCCCTGGAAAATGCCCCGGAGCAGCCAAACCCACCCAGCCATGCCCCCCCCACACCGGTGCAGGGCTTCATGGATTGTTTATGTTACAGAGGAAACATTGATTTTTGCAAACATTTCCTAACAATAACAACAGGGATCGATTTGTGATGCTGTTGCTCATGGTTTTGCTAACAGAGGATAAATGTGTGAAGCAGAAGCTTCGCGGTGTCCCTCGGCTCCCTGTGGGAAGGGAGGGTTCCTGAGGGGACTCATTCACACCCAGCAGTGCTGGAGAAGGGATGCAGCACATAAATCTTGAGAAATTTGGATGCTCACACCCCGCTCCCATCAGATGACCATGGAGATATCCAAGCCCATGACTAGCACAACACCATTCTCCTTGGCTCCTGCAAGCTGCCCAAAAGCAACAGATTGAATATTTTTATAAAAGTCGTCAAGATCCAGCCCTTGGCTTTAGCAGCCTAATACTTTTTTCTCACAGCCCTGCTCCTTCTGTCTCCTTTCCAAGCACCAGACAAGCCAAACATTATTTTCCACTCCCAGCATCTGGCACAAAGCTCTGGGCAAGCCTCTCAGCCTGTCGCTGGTGAGATAAATGAGCCTGTTTCAGCAGCTGACTTCATAAAAGTATAGGAAAAGTAGTTAACAAAAGGGTACTTCACGAAGAGGGGAATGCACATGCAACCTCCTAGATAACTAATTAACTGAAGGAGGCAGACAAAGGGGAAGCAGCTTCCCATCTGTGGAAAGAGATGTCATTTTGTAGAGGCTCTAATTAGTTCTGCCCCATCCCGCAGCCATTTGGTCACAGCACTGACACGCTGCTCCTGCTCTGCAACTCCTTTGTCTCTCCAGGTGAACAGGGGGAGAGCAAAGCTGGAGGAAAATCTGCTTCACCTCGCTAAAGTCCCCAGGAGGGTCATGTTTTCAGCAGGGACCCAAGCAGCAAACAAAGTCGGGGGTTTTTTTTGGAGGTGGCCTGTACAGCCATCCAGAGCCATCCAGAGCCACCCAGCACTGGCCCTGAGGAGATCATAGAATCACAGAACAACTCAGGTTGGAAAAGACCTCTAAGACCATCAAGTCCAGCAATTAATCCAGCACTACCAGGTCCACCACCAAACCCAGTTGTGTTTAATATAATCTCCTCTGTGGAAAGGGATTTTTTTCAGATTGCTGTGGATGCCCCATCCCTAGAAGTGTCCCAAAGTCGATTTGGACTGGGCTTGGAGAGACCTGGTCTAGTGGGAGGTGTCCCTGCCCATGGCAGGGGGGTTTGAACTCAGTAATCTTTATATTCTCTTCCAACCCAAACCATTGTCAGATTTCCCCCCCTCCTGAAAGCTTTCCAGCCAATTTTGGGCACGAGTATTAGATTTTGCTACACCCTGAGCTTTGGGCTGTACCCCTGCTTTGAACTAAGACACAGCTCACACGGACATGCTCTCCAGGGAATGTGGCACCTGGAGGGAGCACCCTGGGGTCCATTCCCACCGTGCCACCACTCCCATCTGCCCCTTTCAAGCTGTTCTCTCGCAACACCCAGCTTTTCTTTTGTTCCTCCGCCTGCGAGGATCCCTTTGCAACCCCCAGCCTGCAGTGAGCTCAGCAGGGTTAACACTGGAATGGGGCGTACCATGGGAATTAGTCACCACTGGGACCTCAGTCAAGTGTTTTATTTAATGCCCTTTTCCAAAGACATTTATACTTGAAAAAACCTGAAGAATACGAGCTCCCTGCTAACAGACATGACTCAGAGGAGTGGTGGGCATATGCCACTTAAGTGAGAAATGTCTTCTGCAACGTGGGTGAGGAGGAGAGAGGGGCTGCTGACAAAGTGGGTTTTGCAGGGAAAAACACCCAAATGGCTTCAGCTTGCGCTGCCAACAGTTTTGCTACAGCAGGAATGGCTCAGATCACTGATGGGGATTGCCCACCAGTGAAACTGCACCCGGGGGCTTGGCCAAGGTCTGATGTGCCCTGGTCCAAACCACCAGAGCAGCTCGGCATTCAGTGCATGGAGCAAATCCGTGCCAAAAACATGGAGCAGGACAATGCTCTGCTGCCAAAGGCCATGCTGTCCCTCACGGTGCTGTTCCACCCTTGTGAATGCCAGGAACTCACTCAGCAAGAAGTTCATGGGACATTGCCAACTCCCTGGAGCTGGCTTTGGACACCACGCGCCTTTGCCAGGTATTACCTGTGACCTGCCTGGTGCACAGGCTTGTGCAAGGAGCACCAGGAGCACAGATATGTGGGGGTAGCCCAAGTCCCTGTGCCAACCAAGGCAGGTCACTGTGGGGACATCGTAGGAGCTGGGAAGTTTACAGGAAAAAAGTGATAATTGAGTCATCCCTTCTCAACACATCATCTCCCACCTGCATTCAGCACTGGCATCACTGGAAATTAATAGACTGGGCATTGTCAGCAGCCAGGAGGTGCTGTGGCAGAGGGAGGGGGACCAGAAATAAAGTTTATAGGGATACAAGCCTTGAACTTTCTCCGGACTGACTTCTAGTGCATTACTGGAACGGTGGGGATTGGCTGCCAAGCAGAGGTATTTGGAAATCCTCCCAGCTCTTTCCCAAAGTGGACAAGGAGGAGGAGTTGCCTGAGCTGAGCTGGGTTCCTCCAAACCCTGCGAGGCCCCCAAGGGACCGGCTGGGAGAGAGGACCTGTGGGTCCCAGGTGGTTGGGACAGGAACGGTGACTTTGCACAACGCTGTGTCTTGATGACTCGTGACACTGCAACCGCTGGCAGAGGCTCTCTGGAGCGGCACCCGGGTATTATTAGACCTGATGGTTTTATTTCTGTTCCAGCCAAAGTTCAGCTGGTGCAGTTTGAGCTCTGATGCTGTGACAGGCGCTGGATGCATCCTGTCCCTCCAGAAACACTTGCTGCCAAGGCTCACCATGTCCCCTGCATGCCACCATCCAGCCATGCAGCTTCCCACAGCGGGGTATTTCCTAATCCTCCATTTGTTATCACTAAAAAATAAGAAAAGCAATGACCATAAATGATACTAAGCCAGGGCACGCAGGGCATCAGCTTTGCCAGATCATGTAACCCTCCTCATTTACATTCCCTAGGGAAATTTCCTCCCCACTTTGCAGAGCTTGAGCTGTCAGAAATCCCTTTGCTACTCTCCTACAAGGGAGGTTGGGGGGAATGAAATAAGAGCCTACAGATCATCTGTATCAAGCTGCAGCACATCCCTCTACTCCTCTGGGGTCAAGCACCATCTTCTCCTGCGACCGGCCCAGCCCAGGCTTGCAGAGGAGGGAAGCTGGGAACAAGCAGGGCCAGGAACTGGCAAGGGAAAGCAACTGGGCAAAGTGGGCACTGCCAGGAGCCCAGAGAGACAGGGGATCGCTCTGTGCCATCCCAGCATCTGTGGAATGGGGGGCATTTATCTGAGCCACTGAGCAGCAATTCCCGGCAGGCACAGAGCCGGCTCCTCGGAGGTGCTCAAAACTTCCCCCAGTGCAACACTGAGCCTGCGCCCTAGGCTCGGATAAATGGAAACAGAGAGGGAAAGTCATTAAGAGTTCTTCCATTAACACCATTCCTGCCAGGCCCAGGGAGGCTGGGGTTTTGTCAGATTGTGTTATCACCGTGGCTTTGCTGTTTCCGAACCTTGAAGAGATTCTTCCCAAAAGCGCAACTGCCTCCTCACCCGCTTCCCTTTCAGTCTCCAGCTATTTTTATTTCACTCCTTGAGATAAAGCTACGTGTGTGGGGGAGGTATTTACACACACATGAGAAAGTATTGACGCACATAAAAATAACCTGATGATTTGAGAAAGACATTCACTTCCACAGAGCTCTCTGCTCCCCATTCCATTATGAACAGAAAATGCTGGAGTTATTGAGGCTTGCAGGAGGTTCGTCATTGCTCTCAGTGTGGATGCAGGAAACATTCTCTCTGCTCATGCACAGGGTCTGCAACTGGGGGAGACAGGCACTTGGTATGTGCTCAAGGGGAAAAAAAAAGTGAGATTTTTATGTTCTTAAGAAGTTTATGGCTCACTGTGGAACAGATATGGAGGAGATGAATTCCTGCAGAAACCCTCCCATATCCTTATTTCATTCATGACACATTTCCAGATGTGTAAGTGCCAGTCTTCACATTGCTTTCACGTTTGAAATACCTTTTCTAAGGGAAAAAGGGAGGAGAAAGACAAGCACCCAGTGCCTCCAGCTACAAGCTGATGCTGCCTGCTCTGGGAGCCCAGCTGTGTCCAGGTGTAGGGGTGATGTAACATCTGCCCATCCCATAGGGTGAGCAGCCAAGGGGCTCACACACCTGCTGCTCCCCCTGCACACCCCATGGGATGCGTTTAGCATCCACTGATCCCCAAATCTGAGATCCATTGGGCAAGACCACCCTCTAAGCAGCACATGGATTCAGGAGGGAGTGAGCTCACACAGCAAAGCAGGCGGGCGGCCGGGGCAGGCTCAGCCTGGCTCAGGGAAGCATCTCTGCCAAAACAAGACGACTCCTGAACCCTGGGGCCATGCTCTCGGTGTTCCTACAAGCCACAGCACGTCAGAACATTGCTGCATCGGGGCTGCACCAGCCAGGGAGCAGAGCTGAGCAGCACAGAACATCCTTGCTGGGCTGTGCTCAGGCTGGCTGCTGCCAGCCTTGTGGTGACTCTCTTTTTAACAGGCTGCCACACAGAGCATTCTTGGTGACGAGTGAAAGCCTCGTTGCATTAACAGTGCTCCACCACATGATATTACTATTATTATCTGGGTTTGTGGGTATAATAGATAACACGCCAACACCCCCACACCCGCTCCCCCCTAAAAAAAAATAACCTGGCGTTGCGAGCAATTTGGAGCAAAGATTGGGATATTTGCTGAGCATCCCACACTGTGATAAATGAGGCAGCGCTGTGTCCTGCCAGCAGCGTGACTGTGAGTTGCACACCCCTCAGCTGCAGGGAGCTGAGCCTCAGGACGGCTGTCTCCAACTCACTCTGTAAATGAGGGAAGAGATAACAGGAAAAGGCAGCGCTCCGGCAGAGCCTGCTGGGCCAAGGTTGTTTAAAAATACCCTGTCCCAGCCTCCGTGGTTTCTGCAGCTCTGCTGGGAGTCGGAAAGCCCATGCTGGTGATGAGCAGGTGCTCCTTGCAGGCTGAGCCCTTTGAAAAAGCTGCTGGGATCTTGCCCAGGATCTCTTCTCCCAAAAATTAAGCCAGATCCCAGCTGGGAAGTGCTCTAAAAAAACATAGCCACATGCCCTGCCAGTGACCTCCATTTGATGTTAAGTGCAAAGCCACCTCACCACCCATGGGGAGCATCACCCTGCCTGCTGATGGACCCATCTGCTGGGATGAATCTGACAACACTTTAAGGAATTTTAAGAGGAGTATTTAAAAATAGCTTGCCCAGAGATGGGCTGAAGGCTCAACTGCCCCAGGGTGACCGGCCCGGATGGGGCTCGAAGCAGCAGCTTCTGGACCCAACTGTGGGTGCAGATGCTGCCTATCACCGAGGCTTTCCACACCCCTGGTGTCCACCAGCACGAGCAGGGAGGCAGGGATGGATAGGGAAAAGGCCTCCTGGGAATGCCAGCACTGCTCCCCTGTCATCCCCAGCACATTCCCCCAGGAGGAACACAACCAAGGCTGGCATATTTGCTGCTATTGCTCACGGTGTCCCCTGAGCCCATCCCTGGGAAGTGGAACGCGTCTGAGGGGACAAACCAGCCCGCACAGGTTTCCTGGGCCGTGACTCACCCAGCTTAAGTAAACAGCCAGGTAAACAGGCTCGTTTTACTTTCAAAACAAAAACAAGGAGCCGCAAAGCCCGGTTCTTCCTCCTTGAGTAAGGACGCTGTGTAATCATTGGCATTTGTCCTCCGGGTGCTTCCGCGAGGTCCCAGCGCTTTAAAGCCTGGCAGCCGCTATGAGACAAAGTGACATATTTAGCTCAGGAGTGAAAATGCTGCTCGCCTGTGAATGCCAAGGAGCAGGAAAACAAAAAGCAACTGCGAGGGAAGTGCCTGCTGCTGGGGAGGCTCCAAAACCTCATCTCGAAGAGGCATGGAGAGCCTGTCCCTAAAGCAGAACAGCTCTGGGCATGGGTGGAATTAGGGGGATTTATAGCCAAATGCTCCATTCATGCATTTGAGTGTCTCTGCATCCTGCAGGAGGTGGCTTTCCAAGGAGAAATACAGCTCCAGACATGGCATTGCACTTTACACTGCAACCCCCAAAGCTGAGCCCTAACACCTGAGGTTTGCCTATGGCTCCTTTGTCAGAAATGCGTTTGGGCAACCCCTCCAGAAATCCCTGTCCCAAAAGGCACCTTTCCAGGGAGTGAGTGTGGAGGAGCCCTGACCTGACCCTGCTGGGTTTGGGATCTGTGGGTGTTAAATGCCCTCAGATGAAGCCATTTCCCAAGCCACGTGCTGTAAGGATCTCACTGTTTGATGGCTCCTCTTATGTCATTTCAGAAGCAGGTGGTGGAATTGGGGGGGAGGAAAAACCTATAAAATGTTTAGCATCCCTTTAGCTTCAATTTATCTGAAGAGAATTCAAACAGCACAATTTCCTCCCGCCATCTGGGTGCCACTTTAAAAGACGTTTTCTCATATCATTGCAATTTCAGAAAATCTTGTTGTACATCTATGGAAATGCAAGATGCTTCCCCTAAATTGTTCATCAGCGTGAAGCTTTTTAAACCTCAACAGCAGCTGATGATATATTTTGACAGCTCCCAGACGGCTCCTGAGAGAATTTCCCTGTTCCAGTACTACCCGCGCAGGGGGGCCCAGCTTTGGGAGCTGCAGTCCCACAGGGCAAGGCTTTCTGCTTGGTTTTGTACCAATTTCTGCTTGGTTTTGCCTTGTTTTGCTTCAGTACTGGGAAGAAGTTTCCCTTGCAGATCTCTGAAGCTGCTTGCCCAAACACTTGGAGCTTCAGGCAGCTGCACATGGGTGGACACAGGCACATATGTTCATGGTGTGTATTTCCCACTCATGCACCCCAAAATAGCTTAGAAACATATTGAACTGCTCCAAAACCTTAGAGACATCTCAAAGGTCCTGATAAACATCCTGCAAGTGGGGAGTCTGGAAGAGGAGAAAGGCTCTAGTGATGTCCCTGCTGCTCTCAGCCTTTCCTAGACGCCCCAAGCAACTGCAGGGAAAGCTGCTATGTGCAGACAGACAGCCCCAAAAATCTAGCTCCACAAGAGAGGGGAGGCATTTTCTTCAGCAGCCCATTCCCAGGGAAGACTCCCAGCCCTCGGCCAGGTGAGAAAGACACCCCAGGCCCCAGCTCTAAGCCTTGGCTTTCTGAGCTCCCTGAGCCTCAGCCCCACCAGCCACCTCCGAAAGCATCCAAACTCAAACACTGATTCACAGCCAGAGGAAGTGCCCCAAGAATGAATCAAAGGGTTCACATAGGCCAGGGGGTGTTTGGTGTCAGTCACCTTAGAGCTTAATAATCACACAAACACAGCAGGAGTAACTCTGGAGCAGCCAGTTCATCCAGGGGATGAGCTGTGCCTGGCCAGAGATGGGACAAGGGGTGACTGCCCACTCCTCCCTATGCATGTCCTGCACAGGGAGAAGCCACGAGGCTCAGAGCTGGGGTTTTGGGGCGCCCCAAACAGCCCCCGCCATGGAATTACCACAGCACTGCTCACCCCAACACATCCCCACTGCTGCCTGTGTCCCAAATCCCCAGCCTCAGCAACAGGACAGTCCCAGGATGGAGGAGTCACTCTCTCCCACTGGGACACACTGGGAAGGGAAAGACAGGTATTTGAGAACAGCAGGGATTTTGGTCTGAATCTAGTGGGTTTGCTTATTTTTGAAGCTATTAGTGATTTTTCCCACACGGCTCCTGCATGGCAGAGAAGGGCCCCATAGGAAAAGCTAGAGCTGACACTGAGTCAGACCCCTGCCACAGACAAGCAAAGTTTTTGTCATCAAACACCCCCAGATTTTGGAGGGGTCTGGCAGCTCGCCTAGGGCGTGGACTAAACTTGGGTTTGGTAAACCTAGGACCAGGTCTAAACCTGGCAAATCAAACCTGGATGGGTCTAAACAATGATCCTGTGTCATCTTAGAGCAAGAAGCCCTGTCTTGAGCAATCCCTGCCATGCACGGTTCTGGGAAATCAGGGACATTTCCAATGGAGAAATAGGTTGTCCCTGTGGGACCAAAAAGCCCACATCACTTCACAAGAGCCTCATTTTCCCCAAGGACACCTTGAAACACAGGATACATCTTTCAGATTTGCACCAACACCATCAGAAAACAGCCCTGGGGACTCAGGTGGATGCTGGTTCTGTGGTGTTCTTCTCAAATCTGGCTCCTGTGGGATGGAGCCCCTTGCAGCTCGCTGGGAGGAGTTGAAATGCCAAGCACGCCTTCCCGACATTCGCCCTGATTTTCAGAAATAGCATTAAATCAGTACTGCTGCAAATTGCCCTCTTTTTTTGGCTCCAGCTTGATATAAAAGGAAAACAAATGGGGTTTTAAAATGCAGCTAATCAAGGAGTTAAAGAGAGGTTAATCCTAATGGATTAATCAACTCGCAGGAGGATGGGAAGGATGCTCGGGTGAGAAGGAGCAGAGAAGCACCCAAGCCTGGTTCCTCCTCCCAGGGGTGATGGAAAGGTTCAGGGAGAGTCTGGAGACAGCGACGATATTCCTTCTTCCACCTGGCTGCATCCAGCATGGGGACCACAATAACGTGTCCTGGCCCTAGGTACATCTTCCCTGAGAAAACAGAGCCCTCGATGCACCTGACATCACCCCCTCAGGAAAAGAGTGAGGAGTGAGTGTTTGACTTCACCACCCTCAGCTACAGACACCAAGAGGTGATAAAACCCAGGATGTGGGGAGGCCCTGACTGGTGTTAACCCCCCTACAGAACTCAGGATGGGATTGGGAAAGGAGTTTTGAACAGAGCAGAGCCATCCCAAGGCTTTCAACCACTGCCTGCATCCACCAGGGCTGCCCTGACCCCCCTGCAGGGTCCAGCCCATGGCTCCTGCCACCAAATCCAAACATCCTCCTGCCCAAAACATCAGCATCTGCCTCCCAGCACAGCCAGCCATCCTCCATGGGACAAAGCCTCTTTATTGGCAGCTAATTGGGCTTAGGCATAAGAAGGACTTGAACATCATTAGTGACAGCAAAAGCAAGGAGGTTAAAAGAAGGTTATTAATGATATACACACTGTATACAACAGCATAATCGCAAAAAAAAAAAATATTAGCTCCATTAAATATCATTATCAAGGCCTGGAGCTAATCATTTAAGCTTAATGAAACCAACACATTTCTCCAGCACTGGCAGCAGTGCTCCTCCCTTGGAGGGAGGTGGCAGCCAGGAAGGCTCAAGCTGTGCTGTCCCTGCAGCTTCACTGCTGCACCAGTGCCCTGCTGGCTCTGGGCTCTGTGTTCCCCAGAGCTGAGCCTCCTTCTGGGTGCTTTCAGCAGTGATTCACTCTCTTCAGCATCAACCTTTTGCTTTGGCAGCTCGAAGACCTTCTGGTCAATAACCACAGAATGGTTTGGATGGGAAAGGACCTTGAAGACCATCTCATTCCAACCCCCTGCCATGGGCAGGAACACCTTCCATTGCTCAGAGCCCCATCCAGCCCAACCCTGGCAGGCCACTCATCCCGCTGTCTCCACCCACACCTCCCTCCTCTCCCTTGTTTTGAGCAGCTCTTTGGAGACTGGAGGAGAAATGATTAGGAGCCAAGGCGGCTGCGATGATCTCACTGTTAATTATGCAGAGAAGTCATTTTGCTGTGGCTGCAATAATGAAGTGATATGAGAGGAGCAAAACCCCACAGCCACTTTGTGCATCACAAATTAAACAGAAATAAAACCCAAAGTGAGCAAACCCAGCACCTTGACCTCTTGTGAGCACTGGGTACTGTGCTACCCCCAAACCCACTGCAATTAGGGACAGGCAGCTCAGGCTGGGACACAGTTCAAAATCCCATCAGCTCCACTTTACTCTTTGTCCATGTCTGTTTTCCACCCTGGTCCCAGCAGCAGAATCATTGCTGCAGCAGGACTCACTGTCATTTTAAAGAGGAGCTTGGGATTAGCACCATCATTATTAAAACCACTCACTCACACCTCATTTTACCTTCCCACTGGAGATGATTTAGCTTGATTTATTCTAATTAGTTGTAATTTATTGTTTTAATGAGCTCTTCTGCAGGCTTTTTGTGCTTCATAACCACCCTCCTTGGCTGCTACAATGCATTTCAAGGAGGTCTTTTAAGAAGGAGAGGTTTCCAAGGCTGCCTTGGATAGGGAGGCTTGTGTTGGAATATGAAAGAATCAAAATTAAGCTGAAATTTGCCTCTCCTCCAGGATAGGTTTGCTGGGGAGCATCTGGCTGGGAGCAGGAGGCTGCACTTCAGCACTTCACCCAAATGGCAAAAGAGCCCTTAATTATCAGCAGCATTTGCAACTGGGTTTAAAGACTGACAAAAGAAAACAAATAGGAGAAAAGTCTCCTTCATCCAGCTGCAGCTCTGGAGCCAGGAATTTGGGGTTGGGAGGTGTTGCTGCCCAGAGGCAGCTGCAATTCCATGGATAAGTCAGGGATGCTCAACACCAGGGACGCCCACACTGCCCACCCAGGAGGGTCTGTGCTGCTGGGGGGGGGGAGGTCACAGGGCCTCAGAGCCCACCTAGTCCCCTCCCAGGGTGGACACAGGCAGAAGCATCCAAAACACATAATGCCATAACCAGCATTGCTTTACCCACAGAGATCTCTCCTCCTCTTCCCTCTCCTGGGATGGGTGAAGCTTCAGGAACTTCTTGATCTGGTCCTAGGGGTGGCTGGGCTATTTCACAGCTTTTAATTTATTTTCCAGCCTTTAATTTGGAAGGGAGAGAAAGGCCATCTGGTCAGCCAGGGTGGGTTATTTCTGTGACATTGGGTTCTTCCATTAGAAGAAAAAGTAACTTTTTGCTTCTCTGTCCCCATGGCAATCATGTGGCAAAGTGTTCCCTTTGGAGACATCCAGAATAAAGCAGATGAGATTCTCTTTGCAAGTAGAGACAAAAACTTCAAGAAAGCAAAATCTCCAAAGGAGGAGAAACTCCCAGAGAGAAAGATGAAAACCCCCAAATGGCTTCAGCTGCAGCAGAGAAACACCTGGATGGTTACAGGATATTTTCTCGGGAAAAAGAGTCTGGCTTGCACTGAAGCAGCCATGATTTGTGTGAGAAATAGTGAGAAACCCTCGGGGAGACAGGGATGCTCTGGAGGGCTCTGGGAAGGAAAACCACCTAGAAGTGTTATACCAAATCCCCCATGCAAACCCAGATGGATTCACTGCAGGAACAGGAACCAGCTGCCAAGCAAGAGCCTGGAGAGCTGCACATTTCCTGGAGGGGCCAGGGGAGCTCTGCAGCCCCAGGGACTGAGCAGGAGAATGCTGGAGGAAGTCAGGCTGAGCTCCTGCAGAGCTGTACAGAGGCTCCCGGAGGGGCTGAAGAGCACAAACAGCCTCATGAAACAACAAAAGGGTCTCTGTGGGCACCCCAGGACCCCACAGTGAGATCCAACAGGGAGATCCAACAGGGAGCAACAAGACACGTCAAGTGCATCCTTGCAGGGCGAGCCAGCAAGGGTGTCCCAATCCATGGGCACATGAGGGTGTGAGAATGAGGATTCCCAGAGCAGGGATGGACACAGCTCTGGGAGCTGCTGTGCCAGACACTGGCCACATCTCTGCCCAGCCACCACCTGCTCCTGCCAGCGGAGTGGGCAGTCGGAAAATAAGACCAACCCCGTTCTTCTAGGAGAAGAGACCAGGTCTCTGGAGGTGCCTGGTGGATCTGGATAGCTCTGGAGGTTCTTGTGGATTATTTACCCAGCTCCACATGCTGCCAACCAAAATAAATCAATTCAGCCTTTGCTTCCATTTTAGGAAAATAAATCCTCTGGGACAGGCTGGGAGCTGGTGCCCTGCTGGGAGCCACGTGGTCCCCATCCCAGCCCTGATGGGATGTAAACCAGACTTGGAACTCCTTGGCCCCACTGACCCATGTCCCTGCCTTGCAGGGGGCAGGTGGTGCTTCCTTGGCAGCTCAGGACAGACAGCAGGACACAGCCAGGAGGTTTATTGAGCCTCCTGCCACCGAGCTGCCTAGAGAGCTCTCCCACGGCTTGGGTGACCTTATCTCCTCACATCCTTCAGCCCCTCACAGCAGCCAGCTGGAGCAGCAGGTCCTCTGAGGCAGCTTTCCCATGATGTAGCCCCTTATGGTGCTGAGCCCTCCCCATCAGCCCATTCCAGCTCTGTGTTGGCAGCACTGGGAATTGCCCGCTTGTGCTGAGGGAGGGATCATCAAAAATTTTTCCCAAAACAGAAAAGCTGCATGGACCACCCGCATTTCCCTCCAGCTGCCCAAGAGAGCTTTGCTGGGACTCAGATCATGGTTCTGAGATGCATCAGGAACTGCTGGATTTCCACCTCAGCCCCAACTCCAGAATCCCTCTCCTGGAACAGGCACACTCCTCACACTCCTTTCTCCTGCTGCTGCCCCATCAGTGCCAACTGCAAATTGCCCAGCATTCAACTACTTAATCCCATCAGCTCTTTCAGATGTGGTTGTGTATTTGATCGGAACTGGCTTCTTAGAAAGAAAAAAAAAGTCTTCCAAGCACCTGTCTCTCTCTCCTCCCCATCCAGGAACAGCCCTGTGTTGGCAGCATCAGTGCTGCTCTGAGAGCAGGAGGTGAAAGGCCAGATTAGGATGGTTCCTCTGTCGCCTTCAGCAGTGAAAATCATTTGATCTTGAATGATGTGGATATTGGCAAGTCTAATGCTGCTCCAGGAGAAAAAAGGGAACACTGTCCTCCTGGAATGATTGGGAAAGCACTGGCAGAGAGGTGCTGCTGTGGCTGGGGTGCCCCATGCAGTGTGAATTGCTGGTAAATGCAATCCTGCCCTTTCTCCCTTATGTGAGAGGGGTCCCAAAATGCACAGCCGGGGTCTCAGCCCCTCCTAGGCTCCCTCAGGCAGCCCCAGGGTCAGACCCACAGGATGCCCACTCCTCCCCTCCTGGAGGATGCTCCCCTCAGTCACAACCTGCACAAGGGGTGTCCCTTAGAGATGGTATTAAGCCATGCACCATAATGTGTTCTGACACCACCTGATGTGCTGTAATTGCTCTGAACCCACAGATGTGATGTCACTGCAGAGTTGCCGCTACTGCTCTGTGTTATGGGGCTGATGGCTCCAAACCAGCATCTCACACACGAGTGAGGGTGAGCAAACAGCTCCCAGCCCCCACCAGCCCCAGCTCTGCTAACCCTGGAACTCCAGAAATGCACAGATCCCACCCCATCTCCTCAGACATGGAGGGAGAGGCTGGTGCAAAAGTGCCCCAGTGTTTCCAAACAGATTTTTCTACTTGCAGAAACACCAGTAGGGATTACTTTAAAACCTCCTTCTCATGGATAATCAGATCTTACTTGAAAAGAGCCTCTGGATCTCCAGTAACAATTATTTCATTAGGATGTGATACTCCAGACCATCCAAGAGCTTGGGAAGCTGCTGTCTGCACAGGTCCAAGCATGCTGCCCATGGAAGAGGTCCTTAGTGCTAATTGCCAATGCCAACCCCAGCCATTAGGAAATTATTGCTAATGCTGCTGACAACAGCTTTTGTAAGACACTATTAAGGAATTCATCAGAAAGCAGAACCAAATAAAGCAAAAAGCAATTAAAGAAAAACAAAACTCACCCCAAACTGCAGGATCAGCAGGAACAAGAGCTGGAGCTGTTGTGTGAGTGCAGCAGCCCCAGAGCTGAGCCTGGAGCTCCCGTTGTCCCAGCACTGGTGTTGCACCAGCCTGTGGCCCTCCCCAAATACCACAGGATGGGAGAAGGGCACAACCGTGGCTCACTCTCCCCTGGCAGCTCCCTATGGAGTCACAGCTGGTCCCCTGCACCTACAGCCCTGCTTGGGGAACCATCCTGTGCCAGACACGGGTGCAGGGCCAGGGGTCCACTGGGGGACACCCAGCCAGGGTGCTGGGCCTGAGTGTGTCCCCAGGGGCCCCTGGGGTCCTTCTACGAAAGGGGAAAAAACTGAG
Organism: Falcunculus frontatus; assembly: GCA_013398115.1. Classification (NCBI taxonomy): domain Eukaryota; kingdom Metazoa; phylum Chordata; class Aves; order Passeriformes; genus Falcunculus; species Falcunculus frontatus. Next base: position 47,756 of record VZRV01006021.1, read on the forward strand.
GTTGGGCCTGGGGATATTATTTCAAAAGGCTGATAAAAATAACTCTTTGAAGGGATGAGGAAGAGGAAGGACAGTTTGTGCTGGGGAGCTGTCACACACAAGGCCTGACGGCTCCAAGTGGCACAAGGACACAGGGCTGGAGCTGTGACTCATGGCTTTTGGTGTTCCATCCCGGTATCAGTATCACATTTCGAGGATTATATTTTATTCATAAAAATTGCTGTGCTCACAGCCATGCCTGGCAGAGCTGCAGTGGCTGAGCTTGGGGCTGGCTGTGCTCTGCACCATCAGGGGATCCCAGCTCTGTAACAACTGGAGGAATTAAATGTAATCTGCAAAACTGGGTGAGAGTCCCCGCATTCCTGTCCATGACCTGGAACATGGGTGCCTTCGTGGTAGGCGGGTGCTGGGCCAGGGTTTACAGCACGTGGTGGGTGTTGTTGGTAACCACATCCCAAATGAACCAGAGTGGAACACGTGAGGCTGTATTTTTAACTCTGAGGTCCTGGTGACATGGAAAACTGGGTGCCTGGCCCAGGTGCTGCACAGATCGATGGAAAATTTCCTACCACTCATCGCCACCTCGGCTTTGCTAACCCCAGGTGCTGCAGTGTGTTAGCAAATGGTGCTTTGACCCCAGGAACGGCTTTAAGGCTGTGCCCAGAACCCAGCAGAAACCATCTGCCATTCCACTGGGAGGTGCTTCCCCATGGAGCTGCAGGTGGGGTGCTGGCATGGTGAGATGGAAATGGGGATGGGGCAAACCCAACTTTCCCAGCTCAGAGCCTAGTTTAGCATCCCCAAGCAGGAAGAACATTTTCAACCTCTTGAGAGGGTAAGGACAGGATGAGCCCATGGTCCTCGCCAGGCTTGATGCCTCCCCAGCGCAGTGTTAGCTGGGACTGGGAATTCACCCATCAATGCAGGCATCCCCACACATCTCTCTTGTCCTTGCCTTCATGGGGATGACCTGTGCCAGGCTGGGAGGTGGTACACGGTGACATCCGCCTTCCTCCCCACCACCCTCCCACAGCCCTACGCCCACCCCACTGCCTCAGCCGAGACAAGCGGAGGCTAAGAACATCAACTGGGTTTTATTCCTCAGGTCTGACAAGTAAAAGCACAAATTCTCTTTGGAAATAAGGAAAAAAAAAAAAAAAGCCAACACCCAAACCCCAAACCAACGTTCAAAGCACGCAGACAGTTTCTCAGGATGGAGGCCACGCCATCAAGCTCCGCCACTGGACGTGTGTCCTTCGCAGAGATGTAGTTTAAAAAAAACAAAACAACTCATGGAGGAGGAAAAGACACAGAGCTACGGGTTTCCATGTCAATTTTAAAGAAAAAAAACAGGCCCTTTTTTGTAACTGTTATAAATATCCCATCTGAGCAACTCGGAGCAAACAATAACCGTAAGGAGAAACATCCTTTCTGCTTGGCCCCGTGGGCACAAAATCTCTACCGGCACCTCAGACCGCTACAAGCCCTCGGGGACGGTGGTCTGGCACCCGGTGTATGCCCCGGCTCTCAGCTGGGGTGGCGGGTGCTGCCATCCCTGCGAGCGGCACCCGTCACCCTTGCCGGAGGCTGTCAGGACGCCGCGCCGCAGGGGACCGGGGAGCGGGGGAAGGGGACAGGGGTGCCAGGGCGCGGGAGGGCCGCGGGTGCCTGCTCAGGTGCAGGTGGCCTCCTGGCTCTCCACGGGGATCTCGCTGCTGCTGCTGCCCTCGCCGTACTGCTGGTAGGGGGGGATCTGGGGCGCCTCGATGATCAGCAGCCCCTCCGGGGACAAGGAGGCGAACACCGTGATGGGATCCACCTCGTAGGGCAGCCTGCAGAGGGGCAGGAAACATGGGAGAGGTTAGGATGCTGCATCCCTGGTGGACCCCGACTCTCGAACCCCCAGCACGCCGGAACCAGCGATGCCGAGGCAGCAGCCCCGGCGCCCCAGCAAAGCCTCTGTTATTACTGGAGCGCCTGGGAATGTGTGGGGGATATTTAGAGCGGGCTCCGGGCCGGCCTGGTCCCCTTGGGAGCTCTGTTTAATTTCCCCGGCAGATGTGTTTGACGGGATGTCACCGCCGCTTGTGCCGCCGCGGAGCAGGAGTAAATCCCGGCCGTGCCGCAGCCCACGTCAGCCGCGAGCCTTGCCCGTAAAAGGAGCCCGAGCGCCGAGCAGGAGGCAGCGCGGTGCTCGCCCCAGCTTTCCCGTGGGAGTTCGGGATGCACAGGGCTACTTCAGGGTGGAAAAGCAAAGCTGAGCTGCTGCCAGCCGAGGAAACCCTTCCCATGCCCTGGGCTTTGATGCGTTTCCCTGTTAACCGTGCGATCCCCGCGGGTGGGGTCTGCCCCCCACATCGGTCGGGGCTCGCCGGCCTCTGGGCTCGCCTTTGCGGTTGTTGTTGCCAAAGTGAGCCGTGGGTGAGTCAACGCGATAGCGATCTCCCTGACATCATGGAGATGCGGGGATACGCAGGGATGCTCTCGGGGCTGGCGATTGTGCCAGCCCGCCGTGCCCAGCTGCACCCCGGGGGACGGCTCCTCTTCGCATACCTCCTGATCCCCGCGCCCCGGCCGGCCCCAGACGCAGCCCCGGGGGCGCAGAAGATTGACAGAGTGCCTCCAAAAAGGCCTCCTCCTCCCTTCACTCCCTTGGGAAATCACCCTGTGGCCCGACCCAACCAGGCACGTGCTGCAGAAGGGCAGATTTTGGGGTGGAAACAGTCCCTACGAGTGTGAGCTGGGACACGGGGACTGGCAAAGCTCAGCCAGGCCGACCGGTACCTACTGGATTTTCTTGGTGAAGTTCTTGGAGACGATCCCTCCTTCCACCTGTTGCTCCTCGTGTTTGCCTGCAGGGAAGGCCAACATCCCACATCAGCACCTTACCAGGAGATTATTTTTTCCCCAACAACCAACAACAACTACACCCGACAGGAAAATTTTCCAAGCAGCTGTTTCCCCGCACCAGTGCAAACCCTTCCTCTGGGGAGGGCTCAGGAAGCCTCTCCATGTGGGGAAGGAGATGCTGGACACATCACAGCCATATTTCCAGTGGGAAACTGGGGTCTCACATGCTGCCAAGAGCTGGGGCTTGAGAAAATAAACAAATAATAAAACCTTTGTAGGTGGCAGCATCCCCCTTGGCCCCACTCCCCAGGATGGGCTCCTTTCCACCACTCTGTCAGGCTGGGGGTCCCTGTGCCTGGAGCATCAGCCAGAGGCTGCCTGGACCCCCCAACCTGTGGCTCGCCCCCTGCAGTGCAGTGAGCTCCAAATAAATACCCAGAGCTGCACTAGGTGGCAGCCCCCAGCCCTCCCTGGTGATCTCAGCCTGGAGGACCATGGGACAATGGGGAATGTCAGTGCCAGGCTGATGGGACACTGAGGGCAGTCGCGGGCACCCTGAATGTGCTGGACCCCACACCTACTGTTCCCTCCATTAACTGACTCTTCAGAGACATGTTTCTGGTCGACTCAGAGCAGGGCAGGGCTGGGGGCTGTGGAGCAGCTGCTCCCTTCTTCCCAGCCTCTCTCTCGGCCCCTTTAAAGGGAATCTCCCTCCGTGCCGGCCTCACCCAGGCTATAATTAACCGAGCAGAGCTGGGGCCCCTCTTGGCCGCTTGCTGCAGGGTGCTGCCAGCCACGGCAGAAAGCAGGGAGATTTACCCCGAAGGACACGTGTCCTTTCTCATTTTGGCAGCAAATCACCATGGCTTGTGAGCCAGATCCCCCCACGACACCCAAACTGCCTCTGGAGATGCCCCAGAGCCCTGCTGCAGCCCTCCCCTGCTCCCGAACACGGGGCTGCTGCCGCTGCCTTAAAATAAAGCTGATTTTGGCATTTTGCACCAATTCCTTGAGCTGGCAGTGCCACCTCCCCGGTGCCTTGGCTCTCACCTGACACCTCGACGTAGCCGTCCTTGGTTTTGACCGTCAGCTCCTCGGGTTTGAAGCTGTGCACATTGACACACACCTTCCAGGGCTCACGGGGAAAGGGCGCGGGGCTGCGGCTCTCGGGGTACCCCCCGAAGTGGGCGCCGTAGGCGGGGGCCATGGGGGGGGTGCGGCCGAGACCGGCGCGCAGGGGACCCGGCCAGGTGGTGGTGAGCCGGGGCCGAGCCCAGTCGGGCCAGTCCGCCGTCAGATCCCCGGGGAAGGGTGACAAGCCGAAGTCATCGTCCAGCAGGCGTGAGGTCAGGCCGGGCTCCCGGAAAGGGTCGCGGAGGCTGCGCCTGCCGGGATAATGGCAAGAGAAGGGCATCTGGCTATCGGCCATGGCTTCCTTCGGAGGGGTCTGAGCGTGTCCCCGGGGCTTTCCAACGGAGCCTCAGCCTCTGTGTGGCTGCTCCTGGCTGCAAACTTCCCCCGGGAGCCTGTCCCGGAGGAGACGCATCCACCCCGGGTGGGACGTGGGTGCGCGGGGATGGTCCCTCCTTCCCGGCACCAGGTGAAGGACGATGAGAAAATCAATTCAGGCTGAATCACCGGGAGCTGGAAGAGCGCAGGAAGGACGGAGGGAGCTCTCTGGCCGCGAGAAAACGCTTCCTGTCTGGCTGCGATCCCAGGACTGGGGAGAAGAAAATAAAACTTCTTGTCAGGAGAGAGAGAAAAAAAATAATAGAACCAAATATCTTGAGATTAAAAAGCTTCTCTCTCACTTCTCACTCTCCAGCACTTTATGTGCAACTTTTCCTGCTGCTCCTGGGTGAGAGCTGCAATAAATGCCCGAGCCTGGAGCCCAGAAACTTCTCTAACCTTCCAGCCGTTGGGTGAGTACTATTTATATGGATTTCAGAGGAGGGGGGTGTGTGTTTTGCAAGTCCTGCCCTGTCAGACGAGTATTTTGGAGAGGATGAAACAGCCGTAGAGAATTTGGGCAGTGGCAGCTGACCTCTCCTGCTGGCCCGAGGATCCTGGCTGCCACGGGGCCACGGCACTTCAGCAGCTGCCCCGGCCCCTGCCGCCCCCTCCTGCTGCTCTGGCTGCCCAAAATAGCCCCCAAGCTCACTCAGGGCTGGCTGCTTTCACTCCGGTGTCACCTGTTAAAAATACTGTGGTGGGGCTGACCAAGCTGCTTCCCTCACTGTAAAGCCACGTGTCCCCACGCCACCGAGTACCACTGTACCGGGAAATGGGTCACTGGCGGCACCCCCAGCGCAGCAGGGGGAGGATAGTGGGATCCCAGGGGTGGGTGTTTGGGGCGTGTGGGGCAGGGGACAGGATGACCCTCTCCAACACCGCTTCTTTTGGCCATCTTCACGAGGTGGGCCCAGAGAAACATCCCCTAACTGGAGGAAGGAGACAGACCCCGGGCAGCAGGCAGGGCACTCACGGCGCAGCTCAGCACCTGCCTCCTCCTCGCCCCACCGCATGCCCCGGCCCTGCCGCAATCGCGGTGCGAGCAGGGCGAGGCGTTAATTACAGCCGCGGCCAGACTAATTACAGGGCAGCGGCGGGAGCGGGCTGCGCGCTGTGGAAGAGGCACGGCAACAGCACTGGAGGGGGAGCTCCTAGCGAGCATCCACCCGGGAGACACGGCCCCCAGTCGGGCCACAGGTGGGGGTAGAGCTGGCAGTGACGGGGTCCCCATGGAGGGGATCCAGGCACGTGTCCAGTGGGCAGCGAGGTGTGCTAGAGGATGAGATGAGATCGATGAGGGTGATGAGGGATACGGAACCACTTCCTCATGCCGCATCCTGGCTCTGCATCATGCTCCTCTCCAGCATCTGCAATTTTTCTAATGGACTCTGGAAGTAATTGCAGCAGGAAGACTTTAATGCAGCATAGGCTGCACAGGGATCCAGGCGCTGGTCGCTCCACGGCATTAATCCTGGCAGCATTGCTGGGAGTAGAGAGGTACCTCTCCCTGGCCAGGGCAGGGCTGCCCCCCGTGCATGGAGGCGCCTGGGCATTACAGGGGTCTCCCTGGTGTCCGAAGGGATGCCTGGGGGTGCCTGGGGACGTCCCAGGTGCCCTTCTGGTGCAGAGTGGCAGCTGCTAGTGGAGGGACTGAGCATCCCCCTCCATTCCCTTGTTCTGCCCGGCTGCCTCTGCCTGGCTGGGGGCTCCTGGTGCCCGTGCATGACACTACGGGGACAGTCCTGGGGATCACTGCTACATACAGCCTGAGCTCAGCTGGGCATCTCTCAGCTTGGCTGGGGAGCAGGATTGCCCCAGCACCCAGCTCTGCACACACTTGGGCAAACACCAGCGCACGTGGTGAGAGGGACAAGCCCCGAGGAGGTTTCAGGCAGTCCCACGATCCTGCCATGTTTCCAGGAGCCTCATAACATCCCCCATCCCACGTTTCCCACATAGCTCCAAGCCATCCTCCCTCCCCAGCCAGGAATTCTTCCTGTCGCCTTGTTCATCCCGATTAGTCACACATCCCCTCCTCCTGCCTGCTCTCGCCCTCTCAGGGCCATCCCAATATAGCTCCTGTTGTCATTCCAAATCTCCCGGCTGCTTCCCACCGCCGAGCCACCCCACGACATCAGCTCTGGGAAGCACGAAGTGCCCTTGCAGCCCCCCTTCTCCTCCGAGTGACCTGGGGGTGCTGCCCCGTGTCCCCACGATCCATCTGTACCATGTCCAGACCTTTCCTGGGTGCCCATCTGGGCCCTATTGAGGAGCATGGGGACATGGCCCAGTGCTGCTGCTCCCCTGGGGGGCTTCCAGGGTGCTGGAGAGTCCCCGTTGCCCCTGGCTCCTGCCAAGGAGGTGACCATGGCAGGCCCCTGTGGCATGGGAACTCTGTGCAGGGCTTGGAGCAAGGGCTGTGCAGGAAGGGAAGGGCACAGCCCCAAGGAGAGCACTGGGGAGCCCAGTGTAACCTCCAGGGAGAGACAGACGCATTTCCGGCTTGGACTCCCGGTGCCTGAACAGGGTGGGGGGATCCAGAGGGCCTGGCAAAGAGCAGCAGGAGCCTAGCCCGGCAGGGAAAGGAGAGCTGCCAGAAATATTAGCCCACAACTTTTTTTGCTTCAGTCAGCGCCCTGAGGAGCCAGTCCTCGGCAGCGGGGAGTGGAGGCACATGCCCTTCCCTGCGGGGCAGCTGAAAAACCCAAAATATCCCACTGCGCACACTTGTATCCAAAAGGAACATGATGCAAAGGAAATACTGTCTGAACCTTTATTGGAACCTTTTTCTAACCAGGCTAACAACTCAAACACCCAGGAAGACTAAAGGATACAGAACGCATGTGGATGGAGAGCAAGGGGAGCTTTACAATGAACTCAGACGAACAGATGCGCCGGTGTCATTTGGGGTGGAATCAGAATCAGCCAACAGGCAGAGAACAGAGACACCGTTTCCCTCATGGCTTTTCTCACGTCTTGGCTTTTGTTCTAAATCTTCTTCTCATTCCCCAGGTTTCAAAGGTGGAGAGCTGCCCTGGGCTGGTGAGGGTGTTGTTCTCTAGGCAATAGCCCAAAAGCTGGGATGCTTGACTGTGACACTGTTGCATTGGAGACCCTCCCAGTCATGTGCAAACTGCCAGGGAGCAGCAAAGTCACGAGGATTTATTCTCTGGTGAAGAGGCAATAAAACCCCACTGGACACTAAAGGGGAAACCTGAACCTGTCCCTTTCTCAAACCGATACCCCAACAGCCCCGAGGCTGAGCACCCAGCAGCTCCCAGACAGCTCTGTGGGAACAGCCTAGCGCTGGGCACTCCCCTGCTGAGGCTGGAGCCGTGTCCACACTCCACCAGCCCAGGCAGCTCTGCCCAAGGAGCACAAACACCTCCCACTTGAGCGAGCAGGACAATGGCTGTGGCATTGGCGGAGCAACACTGGGGCACAGTGGGATTTTTAGCACATCTCATGCTCTTCTCAAAGCTGGGGGAGGATGCCTGCAGCGAGCTGTGCTCGTGTTGGAGATGACAGGGGAGGCCTCCCCAGTCCTGCCCTGGCTACTGAGCTCACATCAGGGAAAAGCTACCGGCTCTGTCACAAAGCTTGGGGAAGGAGGCAAAGCAGGATATGGCATGAGGATCTCAGGATAGGGCAGGGTGGACATCCTTGCTTCCTGGTGGAGACCATGGCCAGTCACTTCAATCCTATCCCCTTCCTCATCACTGATGCAAAGGGTGACAAGTGTCCCCATCTCCCAGCAGTGGAAGATCGGAGAACTCCAGGGATTTTTGGTGATGGCAGCCCTATGCCACATGGCAGAGGAAGAGGAGCAGGGTTATTCCTCCACCAGAACTGTTCTGTCACCTCTGAACTCCCTGCACCTTTCCAGGGGGATGTGATTTGTCAATAGAAGCTGGTTCAAGGAGATGGAGAGTTTTCCCCTGCCTCGCCCATCTCCATCACAATGAGGTTCCTCTCTAAATACTGGTGGTGAGGTCAAAATGAGCCCAATTTGCCTTCAAACATATCTGGCTACACTTCAAAGGCTCCTGCCTTCATGGACCCAACAGCATGACCCAAATAGCTTTTTTAAAAGTAATGCTCAATAAATAGAAGAAATAAATATTAAATAGAGACCAAGTCCTCTCAGTCTGTTCAATGTATGTACAATGCATAGCAAAATAACAGTGGTTGGCTGTTGCAGACAAGTTTGGTACAAATTCAGTCCCCAAAACAACAAAAACATTGAGAGAATTGCAGTCATCATAAAGCAAAGCTCAGCCGAGTGCTGCAACCAATGAAGAAAGAACAGAACAGTGCTTTGAAGCATCCCTTATCTTTGCTTCCCAGCAAACCTGCAGAAATGGTATTGAATGTTCTGGAGCCTGGGGTTGGGAGAGATGAGAAAAGCCTCCCTTGGTGGGACAAACCCAGAGCCAAGGCAGGTCCAGTGAATGGGGAGAGTTGATGGCTCCAGGGTCAAGGAGTGGGTGCTGTGACATGTGCTCTGCCAGCGAAAGGCAGCAGGGATGCTTGTGGGATGAATCAAAATTATGGGTGTGAAAGAGCCTTTGAGTGTGAGACAGGGCTTCCAAAAAACAGCCAAGATATTATCCTGATGTTGTGACCAGCCCTGAACACCCCTTGTGTGTCTGACCATAGCAGCGATTCACCAACGCCAAAAAGACCAAGCTGCCTTTCCACCAGGTGAACCTGCTCTTTGCAGAGAGCACCTGCAGCAATCTGAGATGCTGGATGCAGAGCAAAAATCCATAAAAGCAGTGAATGAGAGAAACAACATTAAAAAAAAAAAAACCACTGGCAAAAGGCACAGAGACAGAAAAGCTCACAGGCTTCACACAAACCCACAGAAACCCCGGTCATCCACTAACAGTGAGGGTGTACTAAAGCTTGTACTAAAAATATTAAATAAGTTAAAAAATAAATAACACCGAGGGAAACACGTGTATGCACATGTGCACATACACACACACAGACTTGGTCAGGTCCGTCACCAGAGGCTGGATTTTGCAAGGACCTTCTGCAGGGATCACTCTCTCACAGTCTCATCTCTTTAGTTTTCCCATGGGTGGGTCACTGTGCAGGGATAAACACGGCAAGGGAGTCCTGGCGACGGCATCCTCCCAGGGAAAGCGGCGGTGGCTGTGCGGAGCAGCCGGGTTTCGGGTTGAGCGCTGGCGGCGGAGCCAAGGCAAACAGCGCGTGGCCAGCTGGCACCCGGCCGGCGCGCGCGCAGGCGACACTTCCCTGGTGGCACTGCAAACACCCCACGCTCAGCCGGCCAGCAGACCCTCGCCGTCACCTCCGACACGTCCTAGACCCGTTTCTATGGTCACACCCACCACATTCCTGCACAAATCTAATGAGAAACCCGAGATTTCAACATGAAAACACGCAGCTCTGCCCTGCGTCCCTTTGTCCATCCCGTGCTCTCCGCCCTGCTCCGGAGAGCGCAGAGAGACATAGTGGCGGCAGGAGTGACTGTCACTCCTCCGGCCACCTCACTGAGAGGGGCCAGAGCTGTAAACCTTTACACGAGACCCGGCGGCATGGATACATTTGAACAAACAGATCCAAAAATAACTTAAGGTTAGAAAAAAAAAAAATAGAATAAATAAATACTGGTCCATTCTGACATACAATTAAAAATATAATAATAATAATAATAATAAAATAAATAAATAATTTAAAGAGGTTTACTCCAATGCAAGTCTGCTTGGGAAACCCCAGGAGCGTTTAGCTGCCACAGACTGCACAGGCAGAGGCAGTCCTTGACGTGGGGATCAGCTGGACGGGTGCAGGAGCTGCCGTCAGCCCCACACAACCCTCGGGGTCATCTCCCGACCCACAGGGGGTGGATGCTGCTAACCCTGGCGTGGTGCTTCTATCATCTGTCCCCGGCCGCGAGGACTCCAGTCAGCGTGAGTTTGGTATTTACACCAGTTGCACAAAGCCCCTCTTCTTTTCTTTCCTAGTTTTGGATCTTTGGGCTTGCTGCTTCCTTGCTACAGCTCCACGTGTGCGTTACGGGGTGCTGAGGGGCAGGAGGCTGCTCCTGAAACACTGGCAGAGCCAGGTAGATCTGGGTTCCCATCACCACCTTTGGTTCTTCCCAGGGAGCAGAAGGATGGGGCATTTTAGCATAAAACTGGGAGAGACTCTTTGGGGAAGAAGCATGAGGTTTTCAGCCCTTTTGAGAGGGAGTTCGCTGCAGAAGGTGGCCAAGGGGCCACTGTTAGGGCCAGCATAGGAGGGACGGCAGGGGCATCCTGTCTTTGATCCCTCAACCACAGCCCTGGATCATTTGCCCAGCCCTACCAGGAATGCTTCTCTCTGTGTCCTAGAAAGGGTCTTTCCAGAAGATGGACACATCCCCACTAAGCCACCAACCACACCAGTGCCCAGCTCTCTGCCTCAGCCACCCTCATCTTCACATTGCCTGCAGAGTGCAAGGCAGGGGCTGAAGCTCTGGGAAAAAAAGGGAGCTTTGGCCATTGAAGGCACAGGACAAGGGGGACCAGCACCAGGAAAGATACTGGGAAAGAGGCCCCTGACATAAAACTTCCTCTTGTACCACCCAGATGCAATTCCAGCCTGCGCTGCTGTACTTTCCAACTGATAACAGATTTATAGGCTTGTTGAGGCAATCATCCATTTCCACCACAGCAGCTCGTAGCGCTCAGCCTTCCTCCACTTGCTGCTTTGTCCCTTTTCCAGCTGCCGGGGGCCTGTAGATAACTCTTTAGATGGGAGGGAGGTGGGGGGTGGGTTGCATTCCTTTCTACCCCCTCTCCTCCCGCAGATGGTGGCTTCACTCAGCCCTTTTCTGTAACACTTAAACAACACACCTCCTTGACTCATTAAGCCCAAACTCGTTTATAATCATGTAGGATGGAAGGGGAGGGGATGGAAAAAGGGAGGGAGGGAGGGAGGGAGGGAAGTCTTAAGCCCATATTAGCGTCTCTAAGCACCCAGGGGTTGTAAGAGAAAAAAACTCCTCAGCACCAGCTAAGCCTGTGCTGGGAGAAGCCTTTGTTACCCGGCAAAACACAGTAATTGCGCAGGCAGCTGGGCTGGCAGGGAGACAAAACCCCAGGGCCCAGGGCAGCCTGTGGCTCCCTGGAAAAACAGGCAGTTAGTGGGGGGCCCTTCCTGTTCCCCTGCACTGCTCCGGCCTCCCAGTAACAAACTGGGGTATGAGTGCATCCTGCTGCAGCCTGGCACTGGCCCCACAACTGTGCTGCTGATCCTGCCCCAGGGCAGCCAGAGGGGCTCAAGGAGGAATGATTTCCTGGAATCCTGCTTGAAATTGCTGCGTGTTTTGAGGAAGGGGAATTGGGGTCCCCTGGCTCTTGCAATGCCCTTTTTAACCCTGTGTGTTCTGACTGCACCCCACCACTGGGCTATCTCTGCACCTCCCTCTGGTCCCACCAGCAATGCGCTCCAAAGGCAACGCTCCCTGAAGAAAAACCTAAACCCAAACTGTTTGAGTCTTCCTCCGAGAAGGGAAGCCCATGGCCCCTGCCTCCCACATGTGGCCTGGCCCTTGGAGCACAGCATGCCACCACTTCCCCTCTGCTTTTTACCCCACCAGCCCCAGGTCTGATTCAAACCTCAGCAGGTTGTTTGCAAGCGAGTCAGCGCTGGGGGGATAAAACAATCCTGCAAAAGGTGCTGCTACCTGGTAGGAAAGGGCAGGAGAAAGAGCAAACAGCCTTTTTTTCCCAGGAAGTACGTCAGGAGGGATTTCTAGCTTTCTATTTATAGCAGGGACTGGCTGACGGGCAAAAAATAAATATTTTCTCTGCAAAGTGGGCAGCAGCTCTGGAGGAGAGACCCAAAGGACCTGATATTTGCCTTGGTGGGGACAGCCATCCCCCCCATCAGTGAAGCTTTGCAGCAAACTCCTCCCTAACTGGGTCTGTCCCTCCAGAAGTTAAATTTGTTGGTTCCTGGTTTGTCAGAAGAGCAAGGAGCAGAACATTCCTTTGGACCCGCTGGTAGTGCTTTGGAGAGCAGTAGCAATGGGGAGATGGGAGCATCAGGGAGGATGGAGTAGGTCTGTCATGACAGATCCTCTATAAAGCACCGACCCTTCTTCCAGCCTGGCCTGGGGAGCTGGGACGGATCCACCCACTCCGCGCTGGGGTGAAGGGGCTGCACCAGGCGCTCCAGGGCTCTTACTCTGAACCGGGGAAGGGGGACCCGGCAACGTCACCACGTCAGTATCGGGGATGATTGCTATCGATGGCCAGTTAGGTGGGAAGGAAGCGGAGAATGCCAGGAATGTGGCAGTGACGCCGGCACCCGGTGTCAGCCAGCAGTGGCACTCCCTAACGACGCAGGCTGTCGGAGCTGGTTCCTGAGTCATAGCTCCTGCTCCTGCTGCGGCTGCTCCTGGGGCCCGAGCTCCGGCTGCGGCTCCTGCCCTCGGCGCTGCTACTGCCCCAGCTTCGGCTCCGGCTCGTCCGGTAGCTGGAGTAGCTCCGGCTGCGGCTCGGGGCGTGGCTAAAGCTGCTGTCCCAGGAAGAATAGCTGCTGGCGCTGCTGGAGGAGGAGGGGCTGGGACGGTAGTAGGGGATGGGGCGTTTGCGGGCACTGTGGGGACAGAGAGATGTGGGTTACCGGCAACACAAGGACAGATTTACTGCCAAAATCTCCAAAAAATACTGTTTATTCTGCATAACACTCCCAAAAATTGATTGTGTCTGCTTAAAAGAAAAAAGAGATCAGGTAGCCGACGGGCCTTGGGATTCAAACC
>VZRV01006021.1:60914-100806 GCA_013398115.1 Falcunculus frontatus
CCCCCCCCCATCCCCTCTCTGCCTCCAGCTGGAAAGCCCCAACCTCTAGAGGAGGGGTGGAAGGGCCTGCTGATCAGGCTCAGGGAAACCGGTCTCCTGGAGAAACTTCCTCTGGCAAAGGCTGGGACCCAAGGACAGCCCACATCCCCCCGGGAAGAGCCAGCTGGGCCTGTCTCCAAAGGATGGGACAGCATCCCCTTGCCTTGTGATGCGCCGAGCTTCGAGGTGGCTGGGAGAGTCCCTCCGGCGTTTCCTCAGGGGGGAATAGGAGCGGCGCCGCCGCTGCCGCTCGCGGTCCCGGTGCGACTCCTTCTCACTGGAGCTGTACTTGTGCTCCCGCTCGCGGTCCCTGGGGACGGCACAGCATGGGAACTGTCACTGCAGGGGCTTTGTGGGGTGGCTCAGGGATGGGGACGCAATGACCTACGAAGGCACAGATGAGCAGAGGATGCTCAGCTCCAAAAGGGACAACTCTAAGTGCTCTGGTGGGCGTCACCCCTGAGCACTTGCATAGCTGGACAAAGAGACTGGACAGATGGACACTACTAATTGCATCCAGGGGTTCCAGCAGTGTCTTCCAGTGGCTTTGCACTTCCAAGCTAAGATGGCTTCCAGAGACCCGCATCTGTGGGTGCAGTCTGTATTCAGCTCTTGCTGGCCGTGCTGCTGGAGCTGGCAGGAACAGCCATGCAAGCAGGCCCCACGTGAGCCAAGGGCCTGGTAGCCCTGCAGGGCTCCGCAAGCCTCGCCAGAAGGAGTGCCAGTGTTGCTATGGTTTTTCCTTTTGTTAAATTCCCAGATACGTCAGCACAGGCCCTTCTGTGCAGTGTGGCTGACTTCATACACCCTGCTCAGTGCCATCTGCAAAGCAACACGTTACAGGTCAAGGGCCTGCCTGATCCCTGCATGCAGGAAGTGTTCTCCTCACCAGCACGGGGATTGTCAAAGCCTGCAAGAATCGACCCTGGGAATGTAAGATTTTGAGATTGCAAAATGTTCACAGCAGCAGAGATGCTACCAGGAAAACCTGCCAAAGGCATCTCTAGGGTTGAGCTGTGAGACTGTTTTCTGTGTTGTGTGGAGGGAGTAGAGGTGCCTGGACTGCCTTTCCCTTTGCAAGGCTGTGAGTGCCAGCCTGAGGGTACCTGGCATCTGCCCTCACAGCAGGGGCACTTTCCAGGGCCTGACAACTCTTTGTCAGAGCTGTGACTCTAAAAAGTAGAGTGTCTTTCCTCGCTGCAATCAGATCCCTCTCTGACAGGGCTGCAGCCCTGCTGCAGGGGCTGCTGGCTGTATGGGCAGTGAAAGCCATAGGCAGACCCAACTGGAGCCTAGGGATCTGCCCACCACTCACACCAGCATGACAGTGACGGAGGCAGGGGGAAAGTGTGAGGCAGCAGATACCACATGAGTGGACAGCAAATAGCACATGAGTAGACAGCTGTACCTGCTACGGCTGTAGCGGAAGTAACTGGGGCTCCGGTGAGGCCTTGAACTCCTACTCCCAGGACTTTTTTTGCAGGATTTGGAGGAATAGCTGGGGGAACGTGAGAAAGACCTAGAGATAAGAAAGAAACATAAAAGAGTTAAAGATGCCAGGGGGTGAGGCTGTACCAGACTACTCCAAATCATGAGGGGGAAGAGATGTCCCATTCTCCAGGGTCTCAGCCCAGCTCTGCATGGCCAGTTCACCCCAAGCCTTGTGGATCCCTAGGCACCCCCAAACTCTTACACCTCCCCCTGCAAGGAGCTGGCAAGAGCTAGACATTGCCCAGGGTCACAGAGACAGCTGTTTCAGCTGGCCTTACCTCTTTCCTGAGGAGCAGGACCTGCTTCGGGAGTACCTGGGAGAGACCTTGTGGTGTGAGGAGGGTGAGCGGCTGGAGCTGGGGGAGGATCTGCCCATGCTGGTGTAGGACTCGCTGCAGGAGCCAGGCCTGAGCGGGGAGCTGTGGGGTGGGGATGGGAGGAAGTTTCGCTTCTTCTCTGAAGAGCTGAGACATGAGGACAGGCACGCTCTGTGAACATATATTTGGACTCTTTTTAAAGCTGTGGCTGAACTGGGACTGGTCCCTGGCTGAGGGGAGCACCATGTTCCAGAAAAAATTATTCCCATCCTTCCAATCCCTAACTGGAGGAAAAAAGACCTCTCAGCTCCCCAGGCTGCTGTTGCAGCCCATGTGTGTGCGTCAGAGTCCAAGAGCTCACCCTCTGGGCTCTGCCAGGGAGAAGAGGTGTGGAAGAGCTCTCAGGTGGCACAAGCAGCAGCTCATCTGCCCTATGCCCAACACACCAGAGGTGTCTGGCTGGCAGAGCTTGGGTCACTCCAACAAGCAGTGCTGGTCCTGGGCAGGGAGTGAAGTAAGAAGTGCTGGAGTAAGGGATAGGCAGAGCGTGACAGGGCAAGGGCTGTGCTCCAGCCTGGCTGTGGAGCAGCATGAGTGGGCACTGAGCAGGCATGTCCTGTTGCCTTTGGACAGCGCTGCGTGAATTCCTCCTCTTCCAGAAGTGCTCTGGGAATGAACTGGGGTCAGAGCCCAGCAGCCAGGCAGCCTCCCAGCAGCCAGGGCCAGCTGCAGTCCCAGCTCCACCCATGTGAAGGCAGAGTTATCCCACTGGAGTCATCATGTGGAAAGTACCTACAGACCTAAAATTTTACCCTCTGACTGAAAAATGAGGCTTGTTCTTACTAACACCCATTCCCCTGGCTCCCTCCTGTCACATTCAGTGCTCCAAACCATGTCCTGGCTCTAACTTTCAGCCTTTAGGACCCAAGAGCCTGAGCTGGAAGAGCTCCTTACAACCACTGCCTGAGCACAGCCCTGGGTACCAGCCACCACGCTTCAGTGTCCTCATTTCCAATATCCCCTGGCAAACCCCCAGGAATGGGAGGCAGTGATGGAGTCTGGCAGCTACTCTCCTCTCCTGAAAATGACCTGTGGCACTGGGTGGTGGCTGGATACCCTGCGGCCCCAGTGCAGAGCTGCTGCTATGTTATCCTGAGTCAGCCAAGTACTTGTCCCTCCCTGTGCTCCACTGGCAGGGGATGCTATCTTGTCACCCTGGACCTGTGCTGGATGAGCTGTGAAGGGGAAGGGGCACGCTGGATTTTTTGGCTCATTGGACAGGTGAAAGAACAGCCCATGATGATCTTAGTGAAAACAAGCCCCGCTTCCTTTCCCCACAGTAGGCAGAGGGGGAGAATTAGCATGGCAACCCCCAGATGCCCCTTTCAGATTGTGCTCAGAAGGGCCAGAAACTTTTTTTTCACATGGCCGTGCCCAGCTGAGCAGGGATGTGCTGTGGACACAGCCTGACCCGAGCCCAAACCCTGCATTAGCCACAGTAATGCCAAAGCACTGACACAAGCAACGTCCAGGCATGTGATGGCTGGGTTTTATCTTCCTTCTCAGGCTACAGTACTGGTCCTTGCTGGATTCTGGACTCCAGACTGGCAAGACCGTGGGTCTGATTGGTACCTGCCTGCCTCCAGAGCACAGACAGCTCCCTGCCAGCTCACCACGGCAACTGGCGAGCGGGCAGGAGACACAGAGCAACAATGTACCAGGTATTGGGCTGCCTGCAGCAGCTACTGGTAATCACTGACCTTCGGTCTTGTCCCTGGGCATCTGGAGACAGATTTTCCAAAGCTGTTCCCTTGGTCTGGGAAAAGCAACTGGTGAAGGAATTTCCTGAATCAGAGCTGTTATCGCTGTTGGCCAGTTTGGGCTTCCCGGACGAGAAGGCATGGCCAAAGCCATCATGGACTAGACTTCTTTTCTCCTGGCTGTCCTTTGACCTGGATGAGCTTGTTTGAGTGGAGGGAGGGGAGGAAGTATCGTTTCCTGAGTCATATTCATGATACTCTCCATTCTGGCTGTCTAGGTTGCCAGGCGGGCTGTCTGTTTTGGTAAAGAGGTCAGCAGAAGACCCTGACTGAGAGATCTGAAAGCAAAAAAGCCATTTGGCATGGTTTGAATGGTTTTTTGGGGGGTTGTTTTTGGTTTTACTTTGCTTTTTTTTTTTTTTTTTTCAAATAAACCCAGAAATTTTACCATCATGATGCACTGAAACAAAAGGAAAGGAAAGAAAAGAAACAAACTAAGAAAGAAAGAAAAAAAAAGAAGAAAGGAGAAGAAAACAAAAGCACATATCCCTAAAAGAAATCCACGGTAAGAAGAAACTTATTTTCCCCCTGCTATAGTAATGGGAAGATTTAGAGATCATGCAAAGAGTATCAGCATGCGGTTCATGTTAAACAAAAGAGTTCAACAAAGTAAGCGGGCAACCAAAGAACTAAAATAAATAACTAGCTAAATAAAAAAATGTAACGGAGGACAAAGCCCTTATTTAACCTTAAAGAGGGAGGGGGGAAAAAAGGGGATATATACATATAAAAAACCTACATAATCCTTGCAAAGAAAACAAAAATGAAACAAAAACTTAGATGAGTGAATTTTTTTAAGCTTCCTTAATTAAGTGGCTGAACAAATGTCACTAAAATAAGCAACAAAAAACCAAATCAAATCAAATTAAGGGCTTCTGCACAAAGCAAAAACTGGCAAATAAACAAGCTTATCACTTTGAAATTAAAAAAAAAGAAAAAAAATGAAAAATAAAAAAGAGGGTGAGGGAAAAAAAGAAAAATCCCTTTGGAAATAAAAGGTATACAGATACTTCTTTGTGTGCTTTTTACCCCCTGAAGAAGATATAGCTAATGCGCTCAAGTGACCTCTAATAAATTCCCTGGTGTCTTGCGGATAGCATCCACTTACCCATCAAGAACTCCTCCTTTAGTAGGTAAGGTGTAAGAAAAAAGGAAGAGCGGGCAACATAAGTCCATCATTAGAGTCTCAAATTACATGAAAAAAACATAAACCCTCTCTTCAATCCACACTGCCAACTGTTTGCTGCCTCCTCTATGCAAATGTCATGACTGCTTTTTGTCTGCTCACTTGTCTCCCTTATTATTCATTTTTGTTTCCTTCTGCTTTAAACTAGCCTGTCCAGCCCGTTCCTGGAGGCTGAAGGCTTGTGCTGAAAAGTCGCAGCTTGCACTAAATCCCCCTGGGTTGTATGGAAATGACAAAGGGAACTCGAGTGAGGGAAGAAGCAAAAGAATAGAGGAGGAAAAGTATCCCCACGCTGTGTATCAGAGACCTGAGGGGAAGGAGATGGCAGCCCTGCTCCTGCCAGCCTCTGCAAGGGGGTCCAGCCACACCCTGGCTGGGTTGCTGAACACAACAGGGCAAGCAAGGACCTCAAACTCCCATAGGCTGACCTGGGCAGGGCTATTTTCTGGGACCCTGAGCACCACCAAGGGGATTTACACCATTTCATTATTTTAGAGTTCAGTTTTAACTCCATTGGCATTTTACCTGAGCCAGCTCAGGAATGTGCCAGCACTGGGAGTGAGGCTATGTTAGCGCTAACATCTGCCCTTGCAATGGGGTGAGAATTAGGGCCACATGCACATGTCTGCACTCTCATGTGGCCTCCTCCTCTTTCACTCAGAGCCTCTGCTCTCCTCAAACCCACCCATGAGGTTTGGCCCAGGGTTCTTAGAGTGTGGACACACAGGTTTGGCTCCCCCCACTCAGGAAAGTCCTCCAAACATGTTCCCAGCAAGCCGTGCTCCCTCAAACACGTGCACATGCGCTCATGCCACGCTCTGGGGCACACATCTATGCCATGCTCTCCACACTGGGGACCTGGGCCATGCCCTCACCAATCTGGGGCCTTCTGAGCCAAAAACCCACATTGTAGTGTTGGTGCTATCTCAGGCAGCAGAGGAGACCTGGATCAGCTGTCACACAGCAGGCACAGGGCCAGTTCCTTCGGAAAGTTTAGCTCTGGACTGGCTGGCTTTTTCATCCTCAGAGGGGCTGCAGACTCAGCCTGTGTCATGTATCACATGGATCTCTTTCATCCTATCAGATGGTGCCTCCATATCCATGCTCCTGCCTGTGGCATTCAATCTGTGTCCCCAGGGAGAGCTGCTCTCGACCCAATTCAAGGTGCTAACTGGGACAGGGACAGCTGACTTGGACACAGGTATTGAACCAGCAGCGACTGAAAACAGAGCATAGCTACCAACACCCACAGCAGTTCTCAGCACAGTCTACAGAAGGATGACTGCCCACAACACTCTGGGTGCTCTGAAAACACCTGGAGCTGGAGGATCTCCAAGTACTTTCTGCATTGCCAGGGAGAGAAGCATTACGGCTTCTGGGATAAGGGATTGGTTCATCCCAGCAAATCCATAATGGAGTTCCCCATCTCCACCCCACACTAACTTCTAAGTAATGCTCAGTCCCAGCTCAGAGGAACCAGAAAACCCAGGAGCAGACATGGGAAATGAAGCGATCCTTCTTCATTAGCCAACTTGCACCTTCAATGCAGAAGCCCTGGACAGAGCAGAAACGTCTCCCAGATGTTCCCAACTAGGAATGAGTGGAGATATGCATTGCAAGTCCTCATTTCAGCATCTGGTACTGCTCCTTGCTTCTTCTCAGCTCTAGCAATTCTCTACCGGTCCTTGCTTACTCCAGCAGAAACTGGAATGTCACAGGAGCCTAAGGGAGCCAAGTAGCCAGCTCTGCTTTTCACCAGTTGTTTCTGAAACCCTGATGCCACATCCAGAGCCCCAAGAGATCTGACCTCTGTGCTGTGGACCATTGCCCTCACCCCAGACACATTCCAGAAGATACAGGATTGCACTTTCAAATATGGTATCAGAGATTTTTTCTTAAAAGATGGGTTATGGTTCGCATTCGAGCTGAATCCTAACCCAGAGACAACCAGCTTTTCACCACCTTTCACTTACAGGCATAAAACCACCATGGGAGGTATTCCCAGGCTGCAGGGGTAGGATAAGCCTGGAGTGGGCACAGGGCTGCTCCAAGGAACACTAACCCCAGCATCACACACAGAAATACTTTCCTTCTGTTCCTCCCCAGTTTAAACTGAAAGGCCGTTATTTCTGCCAAGAAATACAGCAGTTTCTTGGCATTTCTAAACCATCTTTTCAGACTGACTCTGGGACCTGGCATACTTGCTTCTGCTCTGCCTTGGCTGACATCTACCTTCAAAGCAGCAACTGTTGTCAGCACATCACAAAATCTGTCAAATGACCAGGAGGATCGACAAGCCCCTCTGTAGTTCAACATCTGTGGCAGCAATGCCTGGGAAGAGGCAGCGTGGATATCAGTGAAATATGAAGCTGACAGTCTGGGTGAGGCCTGGAGGGTCTGGATGGGGCAAGGGAGGTGCCAGGGGGGACACGGCAGCTTCTCAGCCCCACCACTCTGGGGCACCAGGCTGTAGCCAGTAGCTTCCTGCAGGCTCTGGGGGAGGTTCTGTCCTGCAGCAAGAACCAGGACAAGTCTCAGGGTGCTCAAACTCGCCTGTCTGCTCAGACCAATTCCCCATATTCCCCATTGGATGACCTTGGCTTTGCTTGTGGTCTCATTCTACTGTTTCTGAAAGTCATGCCAGCCCCCCAGGATGGGAACAGAGTACCACATGTAAAAACACTGCACAGAGCTCAATTGAATCACAACATTCTGTGTGATTCTGAATTCTAATGGCTTTTTACTTTTCTAGGGTGGCTTAAAAGAGCCTGTTCTTTCACAAATCTAATTCTCTCTATGTGAACATTTGGATTTTGCCCCCCACACAACCCCTAATAAGTAATTAAATAATCTCAGTGATCTGTGCTTCATCCAGCTTTCAGCAGGGAACCTACTGCGGCCCTCAAGGGAACCCAGGATATGTATTTATTGAATTTTTTTATTTCAAATCATTATTTAATCAAGGGGGGGGGGGAGCAGAAACAAGGCCCTCACTCATATTCCAGACTGTAATTCCAAGTGCAATCCCAGACCAAGAGGCAGCGTGGTCTAATAGGTTACAAAAATGCAATCACTGCTCATCTTCCAATTAAATTGAACAGCTCCATTTACTGTGCCACAAACAGCCCTGAGGCAAGAGATGACAGTGCATTGTCTCAGCCATACGGGGACAGCAGCGTGGCACAGCCTCATTTAGAGCTGCAGGATTTCTTTCGTGGGTCTTTTTTCTCTTGTTTTGCAACTCACTTCAAAGCAGAGTTAATTTCTCTTTCAGAGGGGCATAACGTCTCCCTTTCTCTCTTTTTTCAGGCATTGTGCTAAAGAAAGGAATAAAACAGTTGTGTTGGTGACCCCGATGAGTCTCGCTCTCGGCGAGGGCCCAGCCGACATCTGCCAGAGCCTCTGGCACAGGGACAGCACCTGCTGGCGGCTGCTGGGGATAGGGCTCTGGGCCTGCCCTGGGGCACCTCCACCTGCCAGAGCTCAGGGAAATGGGCTCACCTCTGCTGATAACCTACCCCAGCTGAAAAGCCAACTTCTGACTGCGTACGAAAAGTAGAAGTTCTGCAGGAATTCAGTACAACCCTTTTTTGCACAATTATGAGTCCCTGACTTGAGAAACATTGAGTGGGAAAATATCCCTTTTTTTGGCTGGATGGAGAGTTCAGGGTGAGGCTTTCTCTACCATAAGGGCTAAGCTGAGTCCCAGAGCAGGGAGGCAATGACACAGCTGTCCCTGCAAGCTCTGAGCTTGGGTTATTTGGGGCTGGACGGCAACGCTGCTGAGCAGCCTGGCTCACCAATACATCGCTGGCAGTAAACGCCAGAGAATGCCAAGCAAAGGTTTGTTCCTTTTCAAGGATCTTTTCAGCCTGCTGTGGTGCAGGCATTGTATCCTCACCTCAGCTTGAGCCAGGCTGGCACTACTCTGGAGCAAGGGTTTGCCTTCCACCACCTCCTTTGGTACCTGGTGCACAGCCCAGCCCTTCAGCGGATACAGGCATTGATCCTTTCCCCCCAGCTGCTGCTCTGAGCACAGAGCTGTGGATTTGTTAGACAATAAGCAGGGGTAACTTCAGTCCCCCAGCCGGGAGGGGAGGACAGGAAAAGGAAAAAGAGAACAACTTCCATATTTATAGAAGGTTTTGCCTTTCTGCTCTTGAAGGACCCTGTTTGCTGTCAAAAACATGCTGCCTAGCACTTGAAAGAATAGTTTTTCCTATGTAAGCCAAAATCCAGGCAAGAAAACAGCAGCAGCAAGCCAATATGCAGGTCTGCCATAAGGTTTCCTGAGCCCTCCAGCACACACTGTCCCAGTCCCTGTACAGCATTTCCCCATTCTGCCTTCCTGCAGACAGGAGCACAAAGACAAACAGCATCATTTGGACCAGCTGTACCCCACTGAGCTTCACTGGAAATCTGGCTCAAGCCTGTGATAATTTGTGGCATCACAAATGAATTACAGTGAAAGCAAAGGAGCTGGCAAGGAAAGTGTATGCATGGTGCAGTTATCTTCATCAGGAACAACAAAGGCAATTAGATCTGTGCCCTGCAGGTATTTATATTGCACTGCTAAAGGAAAGCACAGTGGCACAGTCATCCATCTGTGGCGGTGTGGAATAAAGTGTCTGCAGCTGGGCAGGGGTATTCTGTACAGAAATAAATGCTGCACATTACCCACAGCTTCTCTCTGCCTGCTGAGGCACAGGCCCACAATCCTGCTCTCCATAGGTGGCTATTGCAGCTGCATGGGATTAAAGGAGAATGAGAGGAAGAAGCTTGGAAATTCACTGCCAAAAAGAAAAGTAGCATGGAACTTTGAGGCGTTTCTGCATGTGTACATGCATGCATGGGTGCATCAGCTTTTGCATAAAGAGGGGAAGAAGCAGCAAGGTGCATAGGCAGGGCATTGTTTTGTGTGCTTTATCCCCCAGCAGTTCCAGGTAGACCTAGTCAGAAATTGTGGCTGTTTCATTACAAACTAATGAAGACAAATAGGATGGGGAGGATAGCAGAATTTACCACAAAGCACTTCAAATTTTCAGAAGAAAAATAGTGTAGAATAAAAAAGGTCTTGAAAAGCAAAACCTTTGTTTTGGAAGTGCTATAGCATTATTTCATGGGAGTTTGTGTATTGTCCCTCTAGATTTTTCCCTGTATCTCTGTGTATTTTCCCCTGATCCTCCTTGGACAATCCCTTTCCTTTGGAGATAGGAGTGCATCCCCCCAGGTAAGGACGGTTTGGAAGCCCAGGCCAGATGGAAGGATAGGGAGTGTAACATACCAACTCTCATAAAGGACTGAAACATGGCATTTTTGAATCCTAATTCTGAATTTTTTCACAAAATCTTTTCCAGCATTTTTTTTTTTAATATGTGACCAGCGTATTCTGCAAGAGCCCACTTTCATTTCAGGCTGCTCTCAAAGTCTGACAGAACTAAGCTTATTCATAGAGCAACCATTTAACTCATGAAAAGAAAAGGCATCAAAGGGTTGTGTATAGTCATTAATAAATGAGACTAAAGGTTCCCATTCCATTTTTCCCTTGCCAGTTTTGAGTACATGATGTTTAATGACCTTATTCAGCAAAATTTCAGGGGCAGCTCTTAACCAGGGGCTTCAGTTTGAACAAGTGCTTAAATGTGCTCTTGAATGATGCCCCAAGAGAATGTACTTCTTTTGGGGACAGGAGGACAGTAGTGGGTTTCATCAGTCATTATGCCTTTTAGTCATTAAAATATTTGCCTAAGTTTTTAACCCTTACTAGAAAGAACACAGGAGTATCCTGATGACTTTTACTTTGCGTCCACCCCCTGCAACTGGAACTGTCAAGCTCTTGTCTTCCCTTCCCTGCAGTTTGTAGACCCATTTACCTCGATTGAAGCAAATGGAAAAGGGAGTATGGGATGCTTAAGTTTAGCTCGTTTTAAAGCTTTTAAAATTTTAAATTAGAGTTTACTCTTTCTCAGGAAACAGAACAGCTTGCAGCTGGCCTCACAGGGCTTCGGGAGCCTGGCTTCCGAGAGAGGAAACCTAGCACTAATTAAAAACTAGGCTTAGACTCAAAAGCATTTATGAAAAATATGCCACTTGAACCAAACAACACACTAGTGACATGATGCAGTCTTTGGCTGGTTGGTTTTTTTGGGGGAGGAGCTCTGAACTCCACAACACCCCCAGCTCATGACAGCAAGCTTCATACCTTGTTTTTCTTCCTTTGCGTGTGCGTGCACACATCGGCGTGTGGTGTGAGGTTCTGCTCTCCACGCTGCCTTATAAGGCTTTACAAACACTGACTCATATGGCCCCACACACTCTATAATGAGAGCAAATATGCATATCTATAATGTTGAGAGACAGCTTGTGCCTGTCTGTACCCACGTACAAGCCCTGGGTATTTTGATCGGCACGCTGTCTGTGTGGGTGAGTGGGTAGAGTCTCTCCTGTTGCTGGCACCATCTCTCTCCTATCTGGTGTAGCTCCTGCGTGCGGCCGAGCTATTTCCAATTGATGACTGGGCCTGAAGGAGAAAACAACTTCAGGGCTTGGAGGACTCTGTACTCAAAACACCTCTAGCATTACGCATCCACTTGTGTGAGTATCAGATTCTACACTACCTCCAGTCCTACATGGCAATTTATTTCTCCAGAGTGCCTGTCTGATACCAACACCACTGTCAGGGCATCACACTTCTGCTTTGCTGCTGCCAGGAACAAAGGAGAAACACGCCACAGAAAAGGAAGACTGATATCAATCTCTATGTAATATTTCTCTCCATCTCTTGCTCCCTCAATTCATGTATTATACCATCTCTTTCCATGTATATAGAAAAACATCCCAAGGCACTGAGCCTGATTTTACCCTTAGCTGCACATGCAGTTCCCATTAGCATCAATGAGGGCTGCTCACAAGTTCCAAATTTGGTCCCTGGGCTTGTCAGTCCAGAGCAACAGTGATCCTAGAAGGATTCTGACAGTCAGAAAACATCCCATGCCAATAATCACCAGGTCATTAAATGCAAATGTTCCTTTTGTATATGTTTGATACCCTTTTTCACCCCGAAGAACTAAACTTCTGGATGTAAAGACCAGTGAATTAAGTTCACATCCAGCTGAGCAAAAACTGCATAACAAACACTTCCCTTTAAAATATCATTGCTGGAGGCCACTTTTTTTTTGTTAAATGTCCTCAATTCATTATTCATAGGCTAAAGACTTTGCAAGTTTTTCCCCTCTCCAGCCCCACCCTTAGTGTGAAAGTGCTGAAGGAAGGAATGACTTTACATACATTGGAAAACAGCACCATGAATTAATAATACATTTTAACCAAGTTCATCTAACATCACTATAATTGCGTTATAAAAATTTCATATCAGAGTTCTTGCCCAGATTCCTCTGGCTAGTTCAAGCAAAGAAGGACAGTGTGTAATACTTACTACTTCCTTAGAAGACAGGAAGCTGTAGAGTGGGAGGGTTTGGCTGGCTTTTTGACTGGCCTGAACCTCTGCAGAGGAGCTTCTCTTTGCCGTGATCTTTGAGTGGTGCCAGGGGTGTCTTCGCCGTGTTTTACGCCCTTCCTCCCGAGACCTGGCTCTGCGCCTCCAGGAGACAGGAACAGCAAAGATGTTATTCCTTAGTATTGCAGTAGTGCCTGTTACCAGCTCCATACAAGCCTTTGGCAGCTCTGTGCTAGGACACTGCATATGGGGAAATGTTCTTCCACATGACTGCTCTGTGGAGTCATGATGGAGAGAAAAGGGATGTTTTGCTTTTCTACTTTAAAAGAAAAATAGTAATTTTGCATCCAGGCTTTGACCTTAACCTCAAATTTCAGCTCCAGTGCATGATTTTATGGTGGCTCAAGACAAACCATTACCTTCATGCACCCTAGAATGTTCCTATAATGATATACCTCCAAGAGAAGACACACCCTGCTCTTGCATGAGCACCCCTCCAATTACTGATTGCATTCCTTCCCCCACTGATCCTCAGCTTTTCATAAGAAAATTCCCAGTACTTAGGAGGAGAGTGGGGGTGGGTTGTTCAAGTGCTTTCAGAGAACATGAAACATGAACTCATTATGTGTATAATTCACTTGCTATTGCAGCAATGCTGGGTCTAGCACCAGCATCCACTTAGCCGGCCCCAGGATGCATCTGTCACCCAGAGGAGAGATTTTAATCAGGTCAAAGACAATGGCTATAGATTGCCGTGGGCAAATATATTTCCATTGCTAAGACCATGTTTAAGGGTTTCCTGGGACATCAGCAGTACAAAGCCCTTGGGCTGGGAAAGAGACACTAGACTGGAATCAGCTGTCATAGGCTGATCATCTGTAATGGGGATTAGAAGTGACTGTCAGACCAAAAAGCTGCAGCCACTGCTTCTCGAGGCAAAATCCTTCCGTGGCTGAGACCACAAACAGCTCAGCCCCCGGTATGTGACATTGCTGTTACCAGAAGGGGAAGTGGCCATGCACAGAGAGCCTGTGGGTCACACAGGCTGTGGCAACCACATGCTTAAGCCCACCAGGAAGTGTTGAGGACACTGAGCTCAGGAGCGGTAACGTTACCTGCTCCGGCAGCTGGGGGAGTGGGAGCTGGAGCTCTCTGAGCGAGAGTGGCAGCGGCGATGCTGATGGGATTTCCGGGTGCGCCCACGAGACCTTTAGGAAGCAGAAAGGAAAACCAGCATTAGGTTAGCAGGTGGGGGGATGCAAGAGCCAGCAGCTGGAGGCTGAAGTCAATAATGATCAAATCAGAAGGGAGGTATGCATTTTAAACCAAAGAGATTGGTGTATGAAAGACTGCACAGAACATCAAGGCATGAGAAATTCTCTGTCCGTTCACTGGTGAAGTGACATCTTCCCAAGATCTCTGCTAGCATTTTACACATAAGCTATTAGGTTGGCTCTGTAGCCTGCTGGGGGAAGATTTGCGGACAAGCATGTAGGAGTGCAGCAGCCAGCACCAATCCTTTCAAGACTTTAAAGAGCCATGTGCTTGCCTTTCATCCTGCAGCCTACCATATAACAGCCAGGCAACTGCCCAGGACCTTCCTGTTGCTGAGCCTTGGGGGAAGCACCATCTCTCTGGGCAACCCATCACAAACCTCCAGCCCTCTCCATAGTGTTGGCTCCTTGTTAGAGAGCAGGTACAGAAGGACAAGCTCCAAGTGATACAGTACACTCAGCAGCAGCCAGACTTCCCCACCCTCTCCAGGAGGGAGCATTTAGCCAGTCCTGCGGGCAGCTCTCATGGTTGCTACACAAAGTACAGCCTCCCTAAGTACAGCCTGCCTCATGCGCACTTCCTGCTTGAGAGACAGGACCACTTCCCTGGCTTCTGACAGGTGCCCAGTCACTGGTGCTGCCTTTTCTGACAGGGTCTGAGGACAGTCCCCAGCAAACTCTGTGTAGGGGACAGAGGTCCAGTGCCCTGCTGCACTTCCCTTTGCACCACCAGGCTGTTTCTCATGGATTACCTGGTCCAGTTACTTAAGGGCTATTGTTGCCCATGCCAACAACTGAAGTCCTGGATGCAGAGCGCAGGGCGACATGGATGGCAGGCTAGCTGCCACCTTCTGTGCCCCTTCCCTCCCATCGTTGTTCACCACAGCAGTTATTTTAGATCTGTCAGCATTTCCATCTGCTCAGGCTGGCATGGCTGTGCCAGCAGGCAAAGCTAACTGCGGGTGAGCTGGTGGGAACAGCCTGGCTTCACGGCCACGCTACACAGTCACTGACAGCACAAATACAACCTGCTTGGACAGCATTTAGCAACTTGCTGGTATAAGAAACCAGCAAATAATTGCTTGAGAACAGCATGTCCTTTAAGACAAAAGGGCAACCTCCGGGGCAACTCCTTCAACTCTGCTTGGCTGTTTTCTCTGATGCTTTTCACACCCGATGATTATATTTTTTAAAACTTTGCACTTTGGGATCCTCCTTTCTTATTTCCATACAGCTGAAATCTGCAACACTGAATGTCTTTCACTCACATGGTGGATTTGTGTGAAAATCCCCATGTTTGCTTGTCACCCCCTGCACCAGTCCCTCTAGTTTGTTTTCCCTTCCTGCAGAAGGGAAAACTGGTCCTGTGTGATTTAGATAACTGATGCAAAGATAAGTCAAAGCACCATGATTATACAAAAATCCTCTTGGGTCCATCTGATCCACGCCTGGGAGCAAAAGGTTTGCAGAAACTGGGAGTAGCTCAGCTCTGATTCGCCAGCAGAAGGATAAGGCTAAAATGCCTTGGCTGGTTTATCCCCAAATAGCAATTCCAGCAGCTCTAGTTCCCTGAGGTCAGGGCACACCAGCAGAACATGGATCTTAGATTTAACTGCACTGTTAGGGTACTGCTATGTTAGGCTGGGGGGATACCTCCTTTTACAAATAACCTAGGAAGCCTCTCTTTTACCACTGAGGTTTCTAGGTGGAGGACAGCCCAGTCTGAGGGGAAACTGAGCTAAAACTGTGCCACTTCATGTGCAGAAATTTTGGAGAAAAGGAGACTGGCTTTCTGCATGCCATAGAGATGGCTTGTGCAGGCAGTATCCCAAGTCCCAGCAAAGCTGACCAGGGGATCAGTGCCCAAGGTTCATCCCCAGGACGGTTTCCTTGCTCTGAAAGCAGGTGAGAAGCCACAAGCTGCAGTTCTCAGAAGACAGAGAACAAAAGGAAGAAAAGAGGCGGCTTACAGTCCTTCCTCCCAGTCCTGAGGAACCCCATTTTATACCATGCCCCTTGATTATGTGCCCCACAGGACAAGGGTTGTGCTCTGCTAACACTCCACGGCTGATGGGAACCTCAACACCAGATTTTTGCAAACTCCGTCCCCTCCAAACAATCCCTTCTCTTCCCCTTGACCCCATTCAGATACTTGGCTGTACTGTATCTCATGATAGGTCCTAATGCAACCTCCTAGAGCAGCAAACCAGGAGTTGCTGAGGCCCTTCTCAGTAAGAATGTGCCAGCCTGCCCTTATGGCTGGCCAGAGTTCAGCCTCCCATGCTGCCCCCACCAGAAAAGCTGGAGCCTTCTCTCTGGATTGGATGGACAAGACTCTGCACATCATTGCACGATACACAAAGTACAGAAAGAGGTGTCACAAAAGAAAGGGAGAGGAAAGATCTCCAACCTCTACAAACCCTTTTCCATTCCAGCAAAACTAGAATTGCCAGTTTTAGCTTCAAAATAATCCTGAGAATTGCTTAGGGCTGTGCAGCAGGTGTTAGCTCTAGGGGCCCCACCACATCAAGCACTTCCTAGCCCCACACTGTGCAGGCAGGGCAGGAAACTCCATGAATCACTACTTACTGTTTTCTGTGTTTTCTTTCTTCCTTTCTCTTACTTTTGGGGCTTGAAGAACTAAATAAGAAATGGCTAATTAATTCAGAGATTTCTGTTCTGATAAAAAGCTGCACAATCACACGTCAATGTTACAGCTCAGCTGCCCAAGAGCATGCAGTAAAAATGAAAGGGATTCATGATTGTCACAGCACAGGGGGTCTGAGTGCCTGCTGACAAATCTGCTTCATGGGTTTGGCCAAAACCCTCAAAGGGATCAGCTGACTTGGTGACTTTGCCTTTTTCCATAGAGAAAATGAGTACTTCTTGATAATGTATACACACATACTGGAATCAGGAGAGTTCTTCCAGTCCACACCTGGAGAGTCACTGAGTCAGAATCTCCAGACCCACATGGAATGGGGGGGACCCAACGGGATTCCACAAGGAAACAGAAGAAATGTCTTCTGCCCCCACTCAGTGAACATCAACCTTGAAAAGACCATTAAACTATTATTTCTACGGGACCACCCACACTTGCTCAACTCTTACCTGTGCCTTCTCTTCTTTGATGATAACCTGCAAGACACAGATATGTACACTGAATACGGGGTCTCACAAAATTGGAAATTTGAATCCAAGACAATGTGTTTAGGCTCAGACCGAGCACTGAGAGAAGACTTCATGCACCACCTGGGCAGAATGGCCCTGGCTCCCCTTTAGCCAGCTGGTGAGGGAGCAGCTGAGAAATGCTGGTGTGGCAGAAGGGACCAGCACACTCTACAAGAAATTGAGAACATGGTCCTCAGGATAACAAGTCTTTAGAGAGATCAGATACATCCCCTGTCTCTGGTGGGTCATTTTTCTCTGCTACTGCCTCCAGTTTTGCACTGCATGTAAAGGTGAGTCCATTCCCTGGTTTTCTGTATGAAGGACCAAATAGCAGTTGAGGGAAAAATCCTCTCTGTGTAACTCCAGAGCAGTCTCACAGCCAAACCAGCATCATGCCCCTATCTTGCCTCCTGGAGCATCCCTGGGAGGACACAGGAGACACTTCTTTCATATAGAACACCCTGGGCGCATGGAGGACACGACCCTGCAGCAAAGCCTGGCCCCAGTGCACTGCACACCCCACTGTCTCTCATCTCATCTTGGAGCACAACATCCTGCAGAAGACACGGCCTGAAGTCCTGCCTGGAGGGGCTGTGAGATTGCCTCTAGCAAAGTCACTTGGGGTCTGTAGCTGAAATACTACCGGGTGTCTGGAAAGAACTTCCATTGGTCACTAATCCTGAATGGTTCATATCACGCTGTCTTATGGGACCATCTCCAGCTTATCCTTGGCTTGCAGGGGCATAAATGGCTACCAAAGGTTCAAAGCCGAGGAGTCTCAGACCCAGGACTTCCATCAGGAGATGGCATCCACAAAAGAGCATAAGAATCCCTCCTTGGGAAGAGAGTGTTTTAAAGGAGTTGCTACATCCTTGTCCCTCCTTCTCCCTTGCTCTTCTTCAGAGAGTCAAGCTCAACTTTTCACCCTATTATTCACTTTTGGTAGCTTCTCTCATTGGTTCAATATATTATAAATACATGAACCTTCTTAGGGAG
The DNA here is from genome assembly GCA_013398115.1 of Falcunculus frontatus. Taxonomy (NCBI): domain Eukaryota; kingdom Metazoa; phylum Chordata; class Aves; order Passeriformes; genus Falcunculus; species Falcunculus frontatus. The sequence goes on from VZRV01006021.1 coordinate 78,665, forward strand.
ATGGAATCCACTGTTCTCTTCAAATATTGGTTTAACAGCTGAGAGAAAACAGTGAAATATCTGCAATTTTAAAAATTAATCATGCTCTTTGAATTAAAAATGGACTTCAGAAGGGGAAGGTGGAAACAGTCACTGGGGCTGGGAGAGGAGACTGGGATGTGGATGTGGGGAGTTGGTCTGAGCCTTTTCCTGATCCTGACACTCTCTGCAGGCTGGGGAGGAAGGGACGGGGACCAGCACAAGCCCTAAGCACTGATCCCGTTGGCATTCCAGAGGATGGAGACATGTGAACAGGACAGCAAGGATAGCAGGCTGAGGCTCTGCAGACCTCACAGTGATTTGGTTTGTCCATCTCTGTGTCCCCACACCCCGACATGTTTCTCTGTTTGCACGGGGTGGACACCCCATTTCATGCCCTCCTAGCCCAGAGGGGCTCTGGCTATGCCTCCCCTTGGCCGCCCAGTGCTCACAGAGCCTACAGACACCTCTCTGCCCCCTGGGACCAACAGCTGCCTGAGGCAGCAGTGCCTTCCACCCCTTCTCCAAACCCCCAACAGTCGCTGCCAGTGGGGAATTACATTTTCAAGGGAAAAGTACCTGTTTCTTTTTCGCTTCTTGGAGCTTTTCTTCTTCTTCTTCTTCACAGGTGAAGGGCTGTAGGAGGGAGACCTGAGGGGGCAGAGGGGCATTAGGGACCACAGGGCTGCTCACAGCTGTCCCAGCCACCCCAATGCTCACCCCACCACCAGCAGCATCTCCAGGGTGGAGAATGGCTGGGGGCTCCTGGTTGGAGTAGGATGAGCCCAAGGATGAGCCTCAACCCAGCTCTGCTGCCCTGAGGGGAGGGCAAGAAGATGGCGGCACCTCCCTGGGCTGTGGAACCCCCAGGCCCTCACACCTCCATCTTACACAGACCCTTTTCCCTCATGCCCAGGTGAGGCCTGCCACCCCCTCCTACCCCACACACCACCATGGCCACCCTCACATCCTTCACTGATCCTCTTCCCCCATGCCCAGCCAAGAGCTGTCCTGCTGGTCCCCTCACACCCCTCATGCCACTACGGCCACCCGCACCTCCTTCACTGACTCTCTTCCCTACACCCAGCCAAGGGCTGCCCGGTCTGTCCCCTCAAGCCACCATGGCTCCCTCACCTCCTTCGCTTCTTGCGGCCAGACTTCTTTTTCTTCTTCTTCCCTCGAGCCAGCAGTGGCCGCTCCCCATCACACGAAGGGCTGAGAATGGGGGAAAAGACCCAATAAACATCAAAAATAATAAAAACAAACCCTGAAGCGGCCCACATGAGACTCTCTGCCATCCCCACCTCAGGGACATGGGGCAGCAAGATCAGTGTTCATGGTGGACCAAGGGTGTGGGTGTGGCCTCATTACCTTCTAACGAATTATTTAGTCACAGTTTAAATGAAGTGTCTAATAGAGATATAACAAGACAGCTACACCACAGCAATGCTGATTATTTAAAACATGTTTGCTGAGGTTAACGACTCCGAAACAGATTTATAGGTTTTGTTGCTCTTTGTAAATATGCTTTAAATAATTAATTGGCATTTAATTTGCATACAGTAATTATTGCAACCAGATGCATCTAACTGTAATAAAGACTTGACGTGTTAAGTAGCAATTGATTAGAAATATATATATATATATTTATTGAGATGCTATGGTAATTGAAGGAGATATGCATCTCTTATACAGTTGTTAAACCTTGAAAATAAACCCTCCTGCAAATTAATTTCTTCTTTAAACATATGATGCTGAATCATGTTATGTTTCAATGAAAAGCAAATACCGTGGTTAATTAATGCAGAGCATTGGGCTGAAAAAAATGACAGATACTCTGTGGCTACTCATTAACTAAAGCAAATACTTGTAAAGACAGAGGCAGCTGGTGGCAGCCTGGTTGCATCCCTAAATCAGCCCAAATCAGCCATGTGGCTCTCCAAACAGATCCACAGATCTCTCTGAATCCCCAAATGGATCCAGGACCAAGGTTTGTGAGGGCACAGCGAGCTCCCCAGGGCCTCTGAAAAATCACTGAGCGTACTGGGTTTGTCTCTCAGTTTCCCCACTTCTTATCCTGCCACTGGGAAAAGCCAGGAGCAAGGGATGGGTGGAAGCAGCCCCATGGTTGGAGAATGCTGTGAGATCTTCACTACAGAAACAGGCCAAAAATTGAGCAGTTTTCTGCAGCAAGAACAAACATTATCTCTAATAAAAGTCCTAATGCAGAGCAAATGACATTTTGGGGGGGACAGTCAGACTCCACCACCCCTCAACACTTGATCATCCAGGGCTTGAATTACCACCGAAATTACACTATCATAAAAACTCAATTGCTTAGTGCTTTTATAACACTTTGGAAAAAAAATAAAATTCCACGAAATGAAACTGCAAGCTAATGCTTCAGTTGTGAGCTGTGGATAACGAGTGCTTCTGGTGCAGTAAATCCACTGTGCAACCACAGCACAACCCCACAGAGCACCCACATACTCCCCCTCACTTCTTCCTCCCAAGGATTTCACAGACCAGCAGCAGTACCGTTAGAGGATGTGGCACACCTTGGGCTCAGCAGGCCTTCTACCTCAATGCAGACGGAAGGCGTGCATTTTCCAGGATGTCTCACTGTCGCTAAGCTCAGACACCTGCCCAAAGACACCCAGGGACACAGCTGGGCATTGCCACAGCCAAGGGAGAGCAGGGAGGAACACCTGATCGTGCAGCCCCAGGCTGCTTCTGCAGAGCCCTTCTCCCTCTCCCCAGATAAAGTCTTTTGTCTTTGATGTGGCAGCTTTCTCCCCTGCACTGATCTGACTTCAATTGTTCCTCCATGATTATAATCAAAGTCTAATTAAAAATGTGCTTCAGATTATTGTTCCGGTTGGCCTGAAATCTGAAGATATGAAATGTGCTTTCTTGCTCTTTCTTTCCAGCACCTTTAACCAAACTGAGAGGCTTTAATCCCAGAGACAGTTGAGCAGGCAGGGCTCAGAGACCCCAGCTGCTAAATTTACAACGTTCCGTTCATTTTTCCCCTCTCAAGTGGTCAGGGACTAACGACAAGCTGATAACGAGGCTGTGTCCTAATGAAGGCAATGCTGCTGAGCTGATCTAGGCATGGGGAGAGGGGAATTGCTGAGGGAGATTCCCAGCAGACCTGGTAGTGCAAAGGAGTGCTGGCAGGTCTTGGAAGACTCTGAAGGAGAGTGTAAGAGCAAGCCCTGGAGTAGAAATGAGCTGCCGGTTTGTCCCTGCACACACGCACAGCGATTTCATACAATTGCATACATTTTCTGCGCACACACTGAGCTATTTAAGCCATCCCCAGCTCTCATAAACCCCAGAGGGACAAAGTAAACAGCCACGGACACCTCCCCTGACACCCCGGTGTTCCAGGGTGGCCCCACTCACGGCCCTGGCTCCTACCTGCGTGACCTGCGGTGGGCATGGTCTCGTCTCTCCCTCCCCTTCGCACAGCCATTGGTGCTGGAGGGCTCCCTGACCACGCAGCTGCTCAGCTTCTCGGGACGTCTGTCCTCCACAGGGTACGGCAGGCAGCTGAGTGTCCCACTGCCGGGGCAAGAGGGGAGAAAGAGCCATCAGGAGCCGTCCCTTCAGCTGGGGTCATTCCCCCCCGTCCTGGGGAATCTCCTTTCCTTTTTGCAGGTAGGACCTGTGCTGCTGTGAAGGAGAGCTGCAGGTTGCTCTCAGTGCTCAGCCCTGCAGTGGGAAATGCTCCTACAAGGCTGTGGAATGCCCCGTTTCCAAGCCAAGCTGCACCCCAGCCCAGGTATGCTGGGCTCACAGTTCAGGCAGAGATGCCATGAGCATGACGCAGCCAAGGAGCAGCTGGACAGCACAGGGCCAGATCCAATCCAATGGGAAGGGAAACAGGAACCAGTGAGGACATCTTCTCCTGCACTGTGGGGTTTAGATCACCAACTCTACAGAGGCAGCACAGATTTTGCACTCTGATAGAAAAAAACCCCTTTTGCATTTCAAATGTAATTTTCCAAACCTGCTATTGCTTTGATAACACCTTGCAATACATCCTCATCCCTCTACTGGAAGCAAACTTCCCCACTCCTACGAATAAGGTTCTGAGCTAGTGAACCCACCTGGTCCTGCTGACAGCTCAACCTTGAGAACCTGGGACAGCCCAGCAGAGCTAAGGGGAACCACCAGTGCCAGATCAGTGCCTGCAAGAGCCCCGGGAGCTGGCAAAGGAGCAGAGCAAAGGCAGGCAAAGCCTGGAGTGAGTGGTTTCTAAGAAATACTGGGGCTTGTGCAAGCTCAAATGCAGAAAAGAAGCCAAATGGAGAAAACAAACCCAAACAAATCTGCATGCAGACACTCGGGAGGAAAGTAAATAGGTTTCCAGGCCCTGCAGATGTTTATTTCAAAGAATGGAAAGATTAATGAAAAGCCATAAACCGTACCCGTCAGGGGTGCTGAAAACACTGGGGTTTGGTCCTCTTTCCTACGTCCTCTCCTTGGAAAGCAACACTCTGAAGCCCCCAGGCCATGTGGATCCCACCAGAGCAGGGGGAGGCTGGGATGTCCCCCTGCCAGCCCTGCAGCCACAGCAAAGGATGATGCTTTGGCTGCAGAGACCACCACAGCCATCATACATGGGCTGTGGAAATAGGAACAAAGATGTGCAGGTGTGTGCTGCACATCTGGGGGTTAAATGGGGGCAAGAGGATGGTTAAAGAGCAATGTGATGCTAAAAAAGCCCCAGTTAAGCATGGCCAGAGTCTTGCATGCTACAGGGAACATCCTGCTGCAAGCCTCAGACATGAATAACACTTCTTGGGGTTGGAGTTAGCCCAGGAGCACCTGCAGAAGGGTCACCCCTCTCTTTCCACCTGTGTTTTCTCTCTCAACAAGCACCCACTTTCTTTAATAGCCCATTTTGTAATGCCTGAACATATCAGGATATGCACAGCCAAATACAAGGGACGGGGATCAGCAGGGGAAGCTGGGTGAAATATTTCTGGCCCAGAGCATGCAGGAGCTAGTCCCTCTAGCTTTAAAAAGTCTGTTTGTAATAAATCCCCCAGTCACTTCCCAACGTATCCACTATTTTTAACCATCCAGGAAGCTACATGGTTAATCATTTTCTGTGTGCCAGCTAATTGGCTTGTGGCCTTTCCCAAACCCCTTTTAAGAACAGCCTTCTGAAGCTCAGTCACTAGGATCCATTAAAAACATCCCCAAATTAATGATCTGTGCAAAGTCTGAGCTGGATGCACTCCAGCAGCGGAGGCAGGAGGGTTCATCCCCAGGCTGGCAGCAGGCTGGAACACCGCTGCCAGGACCTGGGCAGGGCAAGTGACATCCTTGTCACCCAGCCTCTGCTCCCAGTAATGGGATTTCCAGGTCCTGGGGTTAAAACATATTGGCCTCAAGGCAGTCAAGGACTCCTGTCCTGACACGTGCCAGGAACCCTTTCTTCTGGGCTTGGAAGTAATTATTGATGGAAATAATTATTCTCCAACTCCATCAAAGGCTGGCTTCCATTCAACCAAATGTTCTCCTCTGATGGATGCTGAGAGTCACTAACGCTTTAAACTGGCTGGTAATCCCCTGGTGTGGAGCTCCATAGACATTGATTGAAAAAATATATATATATACATATATAAACATTTTATTTTCTTATTTTCTTTTGTGTCTTTCATGACTGATATAAAAGTGATGCAGTTTGGTGTGAACGATCTCTGTGGCCTCAAAGGAGGGATTATCACACCTTCCTTGCTGCTTGTGCCTGCAGCAGGAAAGAAAAAGCTTCTGTGGGTGTTTTTTGCTGGAGCTGGCCCAGAGAGAGCAGCAAGGATGCTCAGCAGGGTGCTGCTGGAAGCACAGACTCATGCAGCTCAGGAGTTGTGCCAGAGGAGGCAGGAAGAAGAGGAGGTAGGAAGGATGCCCTGCTGGGGGGCAAAACTGCTCCAGCAGTAGTGAGGACCACAGCCTCTCTCCCCAGTGTACTGGTTGCATGTTTGTCCCTAAGGATGCACTCCTGGCCACAGGCAGTCGGACCAGGACAAGGCAGCTGCCCACCCATCCCACCTGCTCTCCAAGTTTCTCCATTTTCACTTGGCAATTTGATCACTTGCACTCGTTTTTCTTTTTCCTTTCTTTCTCCATGCAGAAATCCAGCCTATCCATCAGACTTGTCCAGAAGCAGCACAGCTGCTCCTGATAGGAGACCCCCCACAGTAAGGCACCTGTGGGCTGCCTGCCACCAGCTCAGTGCAGAACATGCCCTGTGCAACCACCCACCACAGCTGGCTCATCCTGTCCCTTCCCATCCCAGCAGTCTCTGGTCCAGGAGGGGTTTTTAGGGCTCATGGCAATTTTTGCCAGTGCTGCAGTGGCTGGAAGAGAAGCAGCAGGCACACAGCACCCTCAACTCTCCACCAGCACAAGCCTCTCACAGCCCAGCTTGCCCACCTCTGCCTTGTGGTGTCAGATTTGGGCTCTCACATGTATTCCTTCTCTAACAGAATGTGTTGGCAGCTGAGGGAAATGATCTATTGCCTACCCTAATAAAAAGGTCACTGGTGGGAAGGAGCCCAAATATTCCTTATTTGAAGGGGGGTTAAACCACCATAAACCACTATGGCCACATGGAGGAGAAGGGATGGGTGGTTCTTTGCTGCTGGGAGTGCCCTGCAGAATCCCTGAGGCCAACCCATTCTGCTTCCCTTACCTGGGGAAGGGATGTCACCCCCAGTTTGTGGGGATACCATGGAGACCAGTTAAGCACTGCCCTTGCTGCTCACAGACAGATCCTGGCACTGTCCACAGAGGACAGGACAAAGGCACAAGGCATTTGCTGCCTCAGGGAGCAAATTCCCAAACCATGCCCATCCCTCCATCCTAGGCTGCCGTGCTCCATGCCATGGCCAAATGCCACCTCATCAGGCCATGAAATGTGGCACTTGGTGACGCACGCTGCTCTGGGAGCTGAGCCCAGTGACACCCATCCCTGCTGGCCCCACAGTGACAGCAGTCAGCACGGGTTTGGTGTGCCCTTGATATTCCCTGTGTGCTGCCATCCCAGGGCTGCCGGGGCCGGGCACTGCTCTCCCCTGCCCACAGGCTCCAATGTCCCAGCCCAGCTGCCCCAGCCCCGCAGCAGTCTCCTGCCACAAAGCTTTCATCAATCAGCCTTTGCCCTGCAGTAACTCATCTCAAGAGGAGACAAAAGCAGGAAAATTGTCTTCCTAGTGACCTTTCAGCTGCCGGACCCTGGCACCAGATCATCTCCCCACTCAGCCGCATTGTCCCTCACCTCCACAGGATGGGCCCCAGCAGTTCCAGCCTCGGTGGCCTTGTGCAGCCCCTGTGCCCTTCCCAGCTGCCCTGCAAGCAGCAGTGTAAGCAAACTGGGGCTGGATCATTCTAACCAAGCTGATTTTTGGTTTTTTTATCCTTTATTTTCCTTTGCACACACAGATGGGTTGGGTGCTGGATGCACAAGCACTTCAGAGGCCCTGGGCACTGACTGTGCTTGGCAGACTTGCACTGGCAGCACTTCCAAGGTCAGAGGATTTGGGATAGCTAATACAAAAACTTTACTACATTCCCTGCTTCAGCCCTGGCTGGCTTCATTTTCCCATCATGTCTACACCCCCCAGTGAAAAGGCAGGAGCAGCTTCAGCCAACTGGAGCCCCCAAACAAAAAAGGTTAAAACATCTCTGATGAGCCTAAAAGCTATGCATGTTTCACTGGCATTAAATGATGAAGGATGGGTATCTTGCCTGGAATTGGGAACATCAAGGCACAGGTGTCCTGCAGGAACACTGGAGAAACTCCTGTGCCTGCAGCCACTTGCATCAGGGATGTTCTTGCCACTTCTCCTAAGTAACACGCAAAAAGTACACGGACAGGTGATGGAACACCCCATCTTTCCTCTCCTTTCCTCACGTGGAGGTTTTGGCTGTGCAGGAGAGGGCAGTGGTGGGTCAGGATCCCCGCTTTCCCACATCCCTGCACTCTATGCCACAGCCATATCATGTTTGCTTCTGCCCTGGGCTCTTGTGAGGGCTGCTCAAAGTATTTCTAAAATCCACCCTTTGGGCTGAGAAATCTTTTGGCACCAGCAAAATGAGCACGTGATTTTCTCTCTTGCTCTCTGGCTTTGCTCATCTGATTGAAAAAGAAAATGGTCAGACCATTCCCTTGTCCCCCAAGAGGGAGGGGACAGAAAAGAGTGTTGTAAAGACATTTCCCAACAAAAACTCCAGCAGATGTGTTTATGTAAAGCTCTTTGAAATATGCCCTAAAAATACCTCTTCAAAATTAAGAGATGGGGAATATTGTAAGTGCTTCCCACAAGCACACACGTACACACAAACACCCCACGGCAGGTTCTTTCCCCACCTCATTCAACCTGTTGTCATTAGTGCAGCAGGAGCCCTGTAGTTTGTTATTGAAAATTATAATAGCAAATCACTGAGATATTTTCCTTGATTACACAGACTCCAAGCCAGTTCAATTTTAATCTTCTCCCCGCTATTTTTTTCTGTGCATCAGCAGAGGCACCAGCTGCAGAAAAGCACGTGGGTTTCTTGAGGCAGTTCAAACACAGAAGATAAATACAATTCTATACCATACATTTTACATCAAATTTTTGCCAGTCGTGACTCTCCTCCCCCTCCTGCTCTAGGGAGCCCTGCATCCTGGCACAAGCCTGGACGTGGCTCCTTTTCCTTCTGGGACTCCAGAAAGGTTTAACGACCGCTCTCAGCACATCCCGGGCCAAAAAAGCAGCTTGGCTCTTTCTTTTCCAGCAGCTGATTTATTATGCATGGTTGGATCAGAACAGAGGAGCTTCCCTGCTGGAAGAGGCCCCGGTGGCAGCGCAGGATCAGTGCCAGATGCTCCGGGGGATGCTGTGAGGTGGCAGCCCACGGGGAGGGCTCCGTCCTGGGCACCAGCTGGCAGCGGCAGCGGCTCCTGCTGCGCAGCATGGGATGGACAATCCCTGAAGAGGGAAAAGTCCACGAGGGAAAGAGGTGCCTCCATGAATCATCCTTCTTAGGCAGGGTCAGGTTACGAGGGTGAACAGTCTCTCCCTGCTCCCCACGGCTCAGTCTCCTCCTCCCCAGGGGCACCAAGAGCCCCATCCCCTGTCCCCCTTCCTTCCTGAGCGCCTTGCAGGGCTCGGTGTCCCTTTCCCTCTCTGCCAGCGACCCAGGATGGTTCTGCTGACTGCCTGCCAGCGACAACAGAGAGAAACCTGAGGAATATGACACATGGTCACATTGTTTCTAAAGAAAACCTGGACTGCTGCCCCATCTCGAACGGTTTCTACGGCATCTTGTGCCTCCCACGCTGCCGGCTCGGAGGTCCCTGCGGAGCTTCCTGCCCGTCAGCACCTGCACACTGCCGGGCCAGGCTTGCTCTCAGGGGGACAATCCTGTGCCTTTCCTGTCCTCAAATCCTCCTCCTTAGACAAATATCCTGCGGGTTCCCATGTCTGTACAGGAGCCAGTTTTCTCCTCAATCAGGAAATACGAAGAAAGGAGCCTTGGCTGTTTCAGGTGCCCGCAAATGCAGACGAAAGTGCTGGCTTGGCCATGCTGCCCCACGGCACAGCAATTTGGCACATCGTTCCATGATACATGCTTTGGGGGACTCCAGGCTCCTGAGTGACCCAGAGGACTGGGGCTGAGAGCTCATGCTAAACCCCACCATAGCCCCACAGCCACTCTCATCTCAGGCTGGCCTCAAACAGTACTCCCAGATTCTTTCCTTGCCGTCATCCCCAGGCAGACTGGAGCAGCCATGAAAGGGGTGAGCTGACAGCCAGGCATGGGGGCAACCTGAAACATCCCTTGCAGAGCTTGTGATTAGGAAAAGTCTGGATCTGAGTTCACATTTCCCATTAAACCCTTGCCCACAAGCAGCACAGGGCAAAACCAAGCTGGGCAAAGGTCAGGACCAGGGGCTGGGAGGGAGCCCAGCAGCTGTGGTTGGGCACTTCCCAATACAGCATGGGGAGCCAGAAGCTGAGAAGCACCAGTGGATGATGCTTAACGCTTTAGGAAGGGTTTAACAAAGAAATGAACTCATGGGTGTCCTAGAAAAGAAGCACTTTGGCACTGCCTGCAATGTGGTCAGCCCAAGGGGCTGCACAGGGCCAGCCCCTGCTCCAGGGACCATCAGATGTGCCCATTCCCCCCACTGTCCAAACCCCATGCTATTTGGCATGGCAACCAGCAGTGAAATAGTGTATTTGCCAATAACAACTTGTTAAATTTTAATCAAATAGGGAATTGTAAGCACACAGTTACTCTGAGCTCCTGGAAGCACTGAGAGATCATTTAAAAAATGAATTAGTAATTAGGCACTTTGGAAGAAGCAAGGAGAAGGCGGCTGGAGAAGATCCACTTGGAGCAGCAATGCTGCCTTTGCCACTCACATAAAGTTTTTCCTCCTCTCCCTTGATTTTCTTCCTTTGAATCGTCACTGGAAAAAGGGGAGAACACACTAGGGGTCCCAGCACTTGGATAACTCCAAAACCACAACCTGTTCATGCAGCTGCCACTTGTGTGCAGAGCTGCCCTGGGAACGACTCCGGTTAATTGCTGCCGCATCCATCCATCCATCCATCCATCCTGGGAACAGGGACACTCAGGTCACCGCACGTTGTTTAGAAACCAGCCCCTGAGCCACCCCATGTGCCAGAACAGAGGCATGGTGCTCAGTAGCCTGTGGCTACGGAACAGTGCTCCCAAGGGCTCAACTTGAAACGACTCCAACATTAAAAAATGCTCACCCTCACCCAGGACAGACTCACAGGTGCATCCAAATGGATGTCCCCAACCTGCGTGCCAAATGGGTGTCCCCAGCCAGGGCATCACCTGGGCAGGGTTTGGTGAGGAGGGGTTCCCCGTACATTGTCCTGTTTGGGACTTGTCTCCTGAACATCCATCCCCCTGGTATGCACAGGGCTGCACTGCCAGGGCCATGTGGGGCCAGGAGGGCTCTGTGACACTGTGAGGAGCAGATGTCCCCATGCAGGGAAGCATGGGCAGCAATTAGCTCCCATGGAAAGGAATTAACCAACAGATTTCTGCTGCTGAGCCATGAGCCTGCAACATTCCCAGCCCAGCAAGGGATGTGGAAAATGGGCTTTAAACCCCCACCCTCACTTGCTGACAGGGGCTTTTAATGGCCAGAAGGGCCCTTTGCCTCCCTGAATGTGCAGTGTCAGCTGAGCTGGGAAGCTCCCAAATTGCAGCTTCGTGGGTGGGAGGGTTTGGTTTGACTCCAATCCTCTTTCCCTATAACACCCCCCGGTCCTGTGGGAAACACCTCAGTGGTCATGCTGCCTGCCCAGGAACGACTGGTGAGGAGGTTTTGAGTTAAGGAGTGTTTCTGGAAGGGAAGACAGGGCCTTTTCTCCTCCCACTGTGCTCCAAGGAGGAAAAGGTTGGTATAGCTGTGCCATCCCTGCCACACAGAGGGCTGTGGGGTGCTCCGTGCTGTGCGGGAGTCAGAGCCAGAAAGAAACCTCCTGTCTGTTCTCAGCTCTTGTCCCCAGCCATCCACACCACCCTGCAACTCTGAACATTGTTTTAATCATTCCAAAAAAGAAAGGGGGGGATATTTGTCAGCTTGCTGCTTCCTAGGGGGAAAATTTGGAAGAGGCAGGTGGGTCCCCATGGCAGACCCAGCCAGGAGGGGCTGCAGAGAATAATTTCAGTTTCCATCCCATCCATCTTTAATTGGGTGTAATAATAATTTTATTGCTTTCTGGGATTTGTGAGGCTGAACTAATATTTATAAAACACTTTGCTGTCCTCAGCTGAAAGGCAATCTAGAGTGGCAAAGCCCTGGTGTTATTCACATATGGATAATCCAAAATTATTCATAAACAAAATCAAGATTATGAAAATATATTCATTAGTTCTCAGAATACCTCCAGGAAAAGAGAGGAATTAGTTTTGTTAACAATTATGTATTATGTAAGTGTGTGTCCAAGCACACACAGCCCCAGTGCTGGGGCACATTTGCCCGGGAGTCATCCCGGGATCTCAGAGTGCTGGAGAACAAAGGTTTGGCCTGTACAAAGGGACCACCTCCATTTTGGGATATCCTGATGCCCCACAGCAAATGGCAGCACACAGCACAGACCCCTGTGCCCTGCCAGGGTCCCTCTGGCTGCTCTACTGACACCCTCAGTATCCCCTCCATACCCTCACAGACAGCCCACGCATGAGCACCAGCACGTTATCCTCCCCAGACCAGCCTTTCCTACTCAAATGAGGAGTTTTACAGTACATGCAGGGCCAAGGAGCTGTGGATTTGGGATCTGGATGCAGCCCCCTCACCCAGGGCCTGCCCTTTGTGCCCAGCACAAGCCCTTACACAATGGCAGCTTGTGCCCAGCCTGGCTTCCTGCAGTGTATGACTGTCTATTTGGGATTTGCTGGGAAACGGGAGATAAAGGTGCAGTGAAAATACCGCATGGTTTAATTAATGCCACATGCCTTTCACTCTATAGGTTGTGTGGATGGTTAATTATTTTTATAAAGAAAATAATTAGTCCCAATCAAGGCAGAAGCTCTCCAGAATTACAGCTCATTACCACTCTCACATTTTTCTGTTCTATAAAAAGTCATGTGGTGCTGATGAAGATTATAGACCCTTGGAATCAGCATTAAATACGAATTCAGAGAGTGTTACCATCCTATTACCATCAACTGCATCGACTTGGCTTCAGTAATTGCAGCTGGAGATGAAGGGCAGGGATTTCTGCTCCACACAATCTCTGGAAACAAGCACCCTGCCCATTAGTTTGCCGGAAACAATGTGACACCAAGCCCTGACTTGGCTAAGTACATCCCTGAGGAGATGACAGCCACCAAGGAGAAAGGGGAAAGCTTTGCTGGGGATATGAAGATGAGGAGTTCTCAGGGTCGGTTCAGTTCCCGTTTGCAGTGGGGCTGCTCCTGCACAGAGCAAAAAGCACCCTGAAATCTGTCCTTTGGCAAAGCTGCCAGTCCAGTGGATGCAAAGAGCTAGGAAATGCAGAGGGGGGACAAGGAGCAACCTTTAAGCAGTGGGATTATCCTCATGGGACATGGGGAAAATAGGGCATGGAGGGATGCTCTTGTTGGGGATGGGGGAGCATCTGCAAGCATCTCCCTCTGGGCCGTGCTGGTCCAGGCACTGGTCCAGTTCTACTGAACATCGCAGAGGCCTCGCTCAAAGCCTAATTGAAAGAAATCACAGCACATTAAAGGGAGTTCAGGTCAAATCAATACTGACGTGGTGGGGAGGGCGAGCAGGGGGAGCAGGGCAGTGGCTGAGTCCCAGTGCCAGCTCTGCAGGCAGGGCACAGGCTGTGTCCACAGGCTCCAGTGCCTGCTTTTCCACCGTGGGAAGGCAAAGTGAGACCCGCTGTCCTCTGCTCCATGCAGGACAAACCTGGCAGCAACGCAGACCGAGGGTTGGTGACAGCAGCCAACAGTGGGGAGGGGGCAGGGAAGCCACGGGTCCTTAGGGTCCTGCTTTTCAGTTTCCATTAATCAGGGATGGATGTGCCCTGCGTGGCATTCACAGCCCAGAGTGTTGGCAGCCAGCGCTTTAACCACAAGCCTCCACAGCAAAATTAACCCACACGTCCCCACGGCACAGCTCCCACGCCCAGAGCCCTTGAGCATCTGAACCCTCTTGGAGAGAAATGGGGAAATTAGGGCTCTGGGTGGAAAAAAGCATTGTGGTGAACTCCTGAGGCAATGGGGTAGTAACTACTGCCACAAGGCAGCACACAGCAGGAGCTTAACCTTCCACTGGCATGTGCTGCCAGTGTTGTGCCTTTAGCTCTGCCTCTGCATTTGCAGAGATGCTCCACACTCATGGTGAGGGCAGGGATGGAGACAGGGACCCTGGCAGCCTGGACCCACCAAAACATCCAAAACCCCTCCAAAAGATATGAAGAACATCCTTCACCTTCACTGGCTTCTGACCCATATGTGAGAAGTGTTGGAGAGAGCACAAGGACTGGTCCAAAACCATGCCGACAACTTCTTCAGCCACCGGACAGAAATGAATCCCTGCATTTGGGGATGTCCTGGGGGCGATGCAGCCAACATATCCTGTTTATTTTCTGTAAGTTGCCAGTCTTGGAATTTTCTGGAGAATAAAAACCCCATCCGTTCAGAGAAATGCTGAAGCCACTTGACTTGCCTGTCCCCATCATAACAATCCTGACCAGGCTCTGATCAGAGAAGGGGAATTTGAAAAGGGCAAATGCTTTCTAGGCAATAAGTCCTCTGAGTTAAAGCACCAGCCTCAGGGGTAGATCTGCCCAAATTCCAACTTGCCTCCTCCAGTCTCTGGGCCACAGCCATGTCCATGCCCACTCTGGCAGAGCAGGGTTGCTCCACTGGTTGCAGCTGATGGAGCTGTGGAGAATAAGTTCTGTTCTATTTACATGCTATTATAGATTGGTGTTACACTTGCAAGGCTTTGGTGGGCAGGGGGTTGTACAGCAGCTCCAGCTGACCCACAGATTAATGCAGCAGGAGCTCTTTAACTGTGAAATCTCTCTTAATGCAAAAATATTTCTCTTGCTGGGCAGTAGCTAATTCTTCATCCTGACAGTAATGTAGCTCAAATCCCAGCCTCCTGCCCCACTCTGTTCCAGTCACCCTTCAACACACGTGGGAACAGAGATCAGTTCAATACAACCAGCCCATTGCCAAAGTGCCAACAGGTTCCAGCGGGATGATGCACTGCTGGAATTTGATGTTAGTGGCAGAGAAAACCCATTTTCTCATCATTGCCTGTGGGTCTCAGAGCATTTCAGCCACCCACATGCGAGACGGGCACCACCCCTGGAGCCCAGCAGCAGAAAGCCCCCACAGCCCATACCAGCAAGTCACAGCCTTCCCCGCCCCAGGGAGGAGAGAGAAGAGCAGCCCCACAGGCAGCAGGACCCTGCCCATAGTGTCCCCTCTGCCCACTCAGGCACCCACTCAGGGGTGAATGAGGAGATGCCCCCAGCTGGGGCTGGCCAGCAGCTGCTTCTTCTTCCATTAATGACGAGACATAAATTAAACATGTAGAGTTAAACAGGTTGTCAGTGGAGCCCGAGTCTTGCTGCCTCCAGTGGGGACTCATTTCAGCCCACCTCAAATACCAGTACAGTTTTTAATAGAGCTTTTTTCACCAATTCCATTATTTTTTGTAAGCCCTTCCTGCAGTCCCCGCTGCGCTGTCAGGGAAAGTGTTCCTGCTGCGTGCGAAAAAACCGGCTATTTTTAAACTCCCCATGTTTGTCAGCGCTTTTGGCTCGAGTGGCTGATGGAGAAGCCAATTTTGCAGCAGCCAGTGTCCTGCAGAGGGTCGCATGGCCTTTGCCAGGAGATGGTGGCACAGATGTGGGCACTGTGCCTGGCCAAGCTGTCGGGGGTGGTGGTCCAGCCCGCTCATCCCCAGCACGTGCCAGATCCACACCAAAGCCCTGTTCTGGATGCTCTGCTGCTGGGACCCACCACTCCCACCAGATTTCAGGCATCACAACCTCTGTGCCTTTGCACACACCTATGAAATCATCAAGCAAGGCTGCAAACACAGGCTGGCTCCTGGGATTTGGCCCTTCTCCCTGCTCTTTGCTGGGAATGCCAAAGGGCTCCAATCCAGGCATCAAACCCAGCCCTGTTTTCCAGCTGATGGCACTGCCGGGGATTTGGGGCCAGAGGAGGACACAAGGGGGTGGGAGCTGTGTGTGAGTCACAGGGAAGAACTGTGGGTCACAGCAGACCCCGTCTCAGAACAGCAAAGAACCCCTGGGGGCTCATGCCAGAGCAGGGAAGAAGCCCTGGCACCCTCTGCAGCTGAAACACTGGTGGGATTTTCCAGCCCAGGACAGGCTTTGCAGTGATGAAGAGGTTTCAGTGCCCACAGGGAGAAAACAAGAAAAAAAAAAAAAAGGAGAGAAAAGGAAAGGGTGGTCATGCATGAAACCATTTCAGTGACACGGGTTATAGAGAAATGGATGTATAGAAAGGTGCAGCCACCAGCCATGGAAATGTGGGAAGGGGTAGGAATGGGGCTGAGCAGAGAAGGCCAGGGAAATCTCCCAAGCCCAGAGACCCCAGGGAGAGAGGGGACCCCCCCACACACAGTGAGACTGGGATCTGCAGAGGCCCTTTCTGGGGACAAGCTGCAGCACGACAGGCTGTCCCAGATGATGGGGGCAAGATGGTGACAGCAAGGAGGCAAGAGCAGCCCCAGGACCTGGCACTGGGCAGAAGCTCTTTGGCAATCCCTGTCATCAAGGTCATCACTGCTATTTATTATTTAGGGCCTCACAGCCCTAAATATTCATTAGTTGGACTTTGTGGGAGGGGTGTGAACGTGTGCAGGGGGTTCAAGTGTCCTGCTCTCCTGCCTCTCCAGGGATAGGATACAAGCAGGGATGGGGGCTGGCTGGAGCTGGTGCTGCTTCCTGAGCCAGGCAAGGATGAACTCCAGCCCTGCAAGACCCCAGACTGTCATATTTTGCCCTGGCCTGGTTCTCCACACTCCATGAAACAGCCTCACACAAGTGCTGGGATGCTGCTGAGCCAGGGAGGGGACCCCACGGTCAGCACAGCCCTCCGAGGTGCCAGACCCCACCAGTGCTGCCCTTACAAACCCGGCACCCCCAGCATCTGCAGACGCGAGGCTGCCTGGCAGCCAGGGCAGTGTCTTCAGTGGTTTTGTTCAAGGGTGAAATCAAGTATTTCTACAAAATGATCCTCCAGCCAGCCGGTGGAATTTTCCTCCCTTTTGCTTCCTTCCACCTGATTTCATCCCTCATCTGAAGAGATCGGATACGGTGCTTCCCCCGGCACAGCATGGACACTACAGGCTCCCCCTTCACCAGAGGTGGGGTAGCAGCAAATCCTGGATTCAGGGAGACCCTCATCCTGTGTTTCCTCAGTAGCTGCTGTGGCCCTTCACTCTCAGCAGCGGAGCCAGGTTATGCCCGTGTTCTTGCTGGCAAGCGTGGGAACTCGACCCATGGTCTGGGCCCCAAGCAGAGCTCAGCAAAGCTCTCAAGTGGAAGTTTACAGGTCTGAAATTACCTGTTCCCAAAATCACAGCGTTTCCCAGTGGGGAGGCCAGCAGGGTCATGGTGCCCAGCACCAGTCCAGAGGAGAGGCAGATGGACAGGGTCGGGGGGAAGAAGGACGATGAGGATGATGAAGGCTCAGCGAGCAGCAGGGAGTGGGTCCTGAGGGCATCCCCAGCTCTTCCCCTCACTCAGCTGCCCCCAGCCTCCCGGCAGTTCCCGAGCTGCCTAATTAGCTCTCCCTGCTCCCAGCGCCGTCCAGCTGGAGCTTCAGGGCAGGGGCAGACAAAAGCCTCGCTATTGACAGCTCCTCCGAGGAAGGGGCTTTTCTTCTCCCCCTCGCTTTTCTTTTCAAGCCCCTCTCCCCCCTCTTGGGCAGGGGCCACGGGCTCATTAGCACTTGGGCTCGTTGGGATGGAGGGAGCAGATGGCAGCCAGGCGGCTGGCGCGGCCGGCCCCGCCGCCGCCTCTTCCCGCGAACAGATGCCCGGCCAACAAGGGGGAGGATTAACGGGAGTAGGGGGCCATCCGCACAGCAGGGCTGCCGGCGGGGGCTTCCTCCTCGGCAGCGCACCCCACGTCCCTGCCTAAAGGCTGCCAGTCCTCTGGGGACTCGCGGCCACCAAAAGGTGTCTGGGAAGCCAGAGACTGGGACAGCCAAACGCCACTGCAAAGGCCACAGGGGAACTGCAGTTGCTTTCTGCCCTCGCTGGGGTACTGAGACCTCTGACATTGCGGTGCCATGGCTGCTCCTGCCCTGTCCCAGTGCAGCGGGGAGGACACGTCATCCTTGTCCCAGCACGTTTGCAGCAGCACCCAGACTCGTCTCCCAGATCACCCGCAATGGCAAACCAGGGCTTAATCCCACTTCAGCAGCACGTCCCTCCCCCTCCCCGCACGGTGCATCCCGGGGGATTAAGGGTTAAAGCACAAATCCCCTGCGATGCCCTGATGTGACCCACTTAGACCATCTGGCAGGGAGAGATGCAGGAGCCTCCTTTCCCCCAGCGCGGCCGGCGCTCACTCGGCATCACCGGCTGCCCCAGGAGCTGACACCAGCACCCACAGCCCACAGTCACAGAGTGCCCAAAAGTGGGTTTCGGCTGAGTTTCTGGGGACAGGGCAGTTCATGCCAACAGTACTGTGGCTGGCAGAATCAAAACATCCCCAGAATCATCCCACAAGCCCCCGGACTCCCATCAGCTCCAGGTCCCAGGGATACCCTGGAGCATCTCCCACCTGGTCCCTGTCCCCAGGTCCCGGCACAGATGCTGATGAAATTCGCAGCAATGCTGGGAGAAGTCAGGCTTCCAAGTGGGACAGGGCTCCCAGACCCGCTCTGGGGCCGAGGTCATGGCCAGGGAAGAGATGCAGACAAAAACCCAGCTGAGAAGGAGGAAAGGGGATCCTGCTCCGGGGCTGGGGCCAGAGCGTGGTGTTCATACCCATCCCCAAAGGCTGGGCAGAGACCCGTGGCACATTAATGCAGGAGATTTTAAAAGCATTTTCAGTTCACAAGACCAAAGCCCCATCCCCATGGTCCAGTGAGAGGGACTGAGGGCACCCTGGCTTGGCAGAGGGGCTCAGGGCAGGGTAGATGGTCCCCGTCCCTGACCCCATCCCTCCCCAGAACACTGGACACAAAACCCCCTCAAATCCCGCACTGCGATTTTGCATATACTGGAGCAATTCCCCTGCAAAGGCAAGCTCTGGGCCAGCCCCAGCCTTTCCTAACCTCCCCACACCACCCAGTCCCTCACCCTCAGCTGCACAGCAAAGCCCCACCAGGCCCTGTGTGGGAAAAGGTTAATTGGAAAAGCCTCTTTCCCCATCACCTCAGTATTTCCTTTCACACTGCAAACTGGTCAATAATCCATTTACTTTGGCAGAGCTCTGCTCTGGGCACAAAGCTGTCTGGGGGGCTGGATTTCATGCCCCCTCCCCNGGGAAGATATTAATGTACTCTTTTGTTCCAGGATGAACCATGGGTTTAGCAGAGCTTTAACCCTCCAAACCTCCAAGAGAGCTTGATGGGAATTTAGATGGAAGAGGTTTTTTCTGCAGAGCCAGCAGGAACCTGGTGGTGAGGGATGGGGCAAGGGGAAAAAAAATCCCTTTCTGTCCAGGGAACCCCATCACTGCCTCACAAGGATGCAGGATTGAGCCCTTAGCTATGCTCAGGGCACCCTGCCAGGACGGCTTTGGGCTACAGACACTGACAGGACCCCCTATGCTGCAGCTGAACCCCTTGGCACTCCACGAGGGCATGGGATCAGCCAGCAAAACTGATGAGAAAGTGGGCAGCATTGGCCTAGAAACCATGGCAGCGTCTCCACTACTGTGGGAAGCATGGGGCCAGATCCAGGGCAGGGTGTTTGCAGGGGACCAGCTGTCAAGTGTGGGAGAAAACAGGAATCCAGATGGTCATCTTAATATTTCATTTGGCTAACTGGTCTCCCCATCTCTTCTCTGGTGCGCTCTGCTCACTGGCACCACAGTCATTTGCTCTTAAATTAGCCGGGAGTATCATCAGGGAAGAGAGGCTGATCCAAGCAGTGGCGCAGTGAAACCTTCAGGAAAAATAACCCAGAGTGGAGCCAGGCACAGAGACCACAAGAGGAGCTGCTGCAAGCCTTGGGTCTGTTTTCTCCATAGATGGGGAGCAGGAACCTGGCTCTGGCTATTGCTGGACTACAAGCCTAGTGCCAGCTTGGAGACATCACTGTGCAGTGGGGACCCACTGCAAAGCCCCTGGGAGTGTGAGATCTGGCATCTCAGAGGTGTGATCCTGCCCAGACTGCAGCCTCAGGCTCCTGGCAGAGCCCTGTGGGATGCGAGCTGAGCCGGTAGCACCAATGAGAGGAGCTGGGAACCGCAGCATCTCTGTCCCCGCAGCCTTTGGTGGCAGCCCCTTGAGTGGCAGAGCCCCTCCATGCCTGGGATGGGGTGAGTGCAGCATGGGCCCCACAGACCCTGGGGCGAGTCCTGCTGGGCTGGCCCCGCTCCGCACCTGTTTGCAGATGGCCACACCGCAAGGAATATCCCCGGCCAGCAGCACACACTGCAAGGGGACAAAAGGAACCAGGCTCCACTGACCCCACAGCAGCATGGCCAGAGCACACCCCGGCGTGGGGACCTGGATCTGCTGGTGCCGAGGTGCAAACCACAGCAAAGCCAAGCTGGTGGGGCCGTTCTGCTGCGTGCCAAGAGCTCCTGGACAGTTTCCCTCCCACCGGAGCTGTCACTACCAACAGCACAGAGAGGTACGCACATTTGGCAACTTTTTAATGGATCCGCAAACACACTGAGCCGCGGTGCTCAGCCCCACCGGGATGTCTGCACAATCCAAACTGCTGGTTAGATGGATCCAGGCATCATTCCTGGCACCCAGGCTTGCTGTATTTCCCCAATACCCTAATTTGTTGCCTTATGACACCTCCAACTGCAAAGCAGCATGGCTCACTCAGGCACCTTCAGGCAGGAGTGTGTGTGTAAGCCAGCCCTCAGCCCTTCAGGTGCCAGCCATACCTGGTGCAGGGATGGAGAAAAACGTGGTGGTTCCTCTGAAGGAACCCACAAAGGCTGAAGCCCTGCAAACATTGCCCGTGGAAACAAGAGCTGCTCTTCTCCATTGGAGGCCGAAGCCATGCCTTTCCCAATTTCCTACCCAGATTAATGGAAATCAGAGGGGTTGGAAAAATTCGTGCTCAGCAGCTGGGCTGCAGGGGCAGAAGGGACATTGCACAAGCAGCAGGACCCCCCTCCCCATTGTTGCTGTGGCTCACAGCCTTCACTGGCACAGGGAGCATCTGAAATGACTCATTCCAATCTGTCTCTCTACTCCTCAGCACATGCTGAGCCCCCAACACCCAGCCTGCTGCAGACTGAGACCCTCTCCTCTACAGACCCATCACCTCCACGGAACTTTGGCAGGTTCCCCACACCAGCTGGGCAGAAGCTGGCAGAGGAAAAACAGAGCAAAGAGAGAGGAGAGCTCACAAAAGCATCCTGTCTTTATAAAAGCAGCACAAACAGGATATTATTAACCAGTATTGAGACAGTCAGCAAAATAAAGCTGGTCCAAATTAGAGTGTGCATGGCTGTGAGGAAGCCACATGGACCCTTGCCTGTGTGACAGCCTGACGGAGCGGCTCAGGGGGTAGCTGCAGCCCCCTCATCTCGTTTCATGGATTTCTCTGTTGCTCAGCCTCTGGCAAACATGGGGGCACCAACTTTCCTGAAGCAGAAGGACAGGACAGGTACTGGATGAGCAAAGTCAAGGCTGCTTGGCTGTGAGATGTCGGGGACACCATCACCAGAATCTGCCCCAGCCCGTGGCAGTGACCAGGCTCCTTGCACTACACATCCCTGGGGGACACCAGCTTCCCCTCTGTGACGAGGCAGGGTCCAGCCGTAGGGGGGCTGCTTCATCTCTCCAAGGGTCCCAGGTGAAGGGCCGACACAGAGACAAGGCAACCAGCAGGACACACACCCCAGGGCTCTGCACAGTGGGAAGGGAGCTGGTCACACTTTCCAGCTGATGCCCCCCACCACTGCCCCCCTCTCCATAGCCCAGCTAGAGCTTTCCAGCCCCTCACCTTTCTTCCCTTGGGGTTCAGCCAGCTCCCGGGCTCCAAGCACCACCGAGCCAAAGTTTTCCAAACCCACTCTGCTCTAGAACACAGCACCCGCCGGGGGAGGGAACTCAGCCAGCTGGCATCCCCCAGCCTCAGGCATGGGGCGGGTCCCCCGATTCCTCCAGCCACTAACTGCTGGTGGCGAGGGGACACACTCAGGACCCTCTTTATAATGGGAAGGGGACTAGAGGTGGAGAAGGACGAGGGGTCTCCCAGAGCCCCCCCTCCCGTGCCCCGGCAGCCCTTACCTGGGCAGCGGCTTGCGGGCCGTGATACTGGCCACGATGATGCTCTCGGGTCGCGGCGTGGCCACGGCTTTGAAGGTGCCTCTCCAGAACTTCTCGAAGAGCTGCTTCTCGCCCTGCTGCACGCCGGCCATGGCCCCCGAACCCACGGCCAGCCCCCG
>VZRV01006021.1:100834-169078 GCA_013398115.1 Falcunculus frontatus
GAGCGCTACATGCCCCGCGCCGCCCGACCCGGCCCGCAGCCCGACCCACTGCAGGGAGTGCGGCCCCGGCCGCCCCCGCCTCCCGTTTTGTGCCAGCGGGGCGGGCAGAGGGGCCGGACCCGCCACCGTCCCCTCCCCGGCACCGCCCCCGCCGCAGCAGCGCCCGGAGCGGCGGAGCCGAGCCCGGGGAGGGGGCGGCTTCAGGGGACCCGCGGCGCCGCTCGGGTCGGGTCCGCTCCCCCACGCGCCACTCACCCCCACCAGGTGGCTCCTGTGGGGACTTCCACCCCCTGCCAGCCCCTAGGACCATCCGTGCGCCATCCCCATCATCTCCTTCCCCAGCCGAGAGGCCACTTCCAGCTCGCTGCTGGGTCGGGGGCACTGCTGCACTTTGCCCTTTGCGGGGCACAAACCTTCCAGGGCAGAGCGAGTCCCCGTCCCCCCACAGAGGCTGCCAGTAGCCTTCGTGTTTACCCAGTCCCAATCAGATACAAGTAAAGAAAGGGAGAGCCTGGAGCCACAGCTGAGGGAGAAAGCAGCAGGAGGCCGTGGAGAGCACTCTGTGACTCCTCCATACCGAGACCCATACGGGACAGAGATTTTGAAAGACAACACCCTTTCTCCCCCCCACACCCCCACCCCCTTTCCCTTTTAACTGGGAAGAGGCAGGGATGCAGCATGCATTTCCTTGGCTCCAGTGCAGTGGCAGGCTGGGAATTCCACAGTGGGGTCCCACCCAGCACAGAAAACAATTCCTCACCTTCCAGGGCAGGATTTGACCCGCCAGGACTGGATGCACGGGGAGGGAAGAAGAGCTGGGGCGGTGCAAGTGCAGCGCTGCAATTTCCCTCAGCCTCTGCGCTGAGTACAATAAAAACATCTTTAGGAGAAAATGCTTCTTCTACCAGATGCTTTGAAGCGCAAGTAAAAGCTGGTGACCTTGGATGAATGAGACTCTCTCTATTGTGCCTCAGAAACCCGCATGATACGTTTATGTAAGCGGCGGGGGGATAATAGAGCCAGGAACAATAGGCGGTGGGAGCCGGAGAAGAAGGAAAACCATGGGGAAACGTAATCGCTTCTTTGCTACAAATACAACATTAGCAGAAGGCTCGTTCTGGCGGTGTTGTTTGCGAACTCCTCCTTCCCTGGCCTGTTTTGCGTCCTGCCCTGTCTATCCCCCGGTAGCCAGGGTCAGGGGCTGTGTCCCCGCACCGAGAGCCGCAGCACCGGTGGCACACGCCGGCTGGGCTTTGTGCCGCGAGGCCAGGGGTGGCTGGAGATGGATGCTGGGGAAGCGGCAGCAGGGAGAGCAGGCACGGATCCAGCAGGGCTTATAGAAACACTGTCAGCTCTGCCAGACAATGCCTGAAAACCCGACAGAGAAGGACAACGTTCATGCACAGCGTAGAGATACTCGCTGGGAGTCTGCTCCCCCCGGGAAACTGCCCAAGGGCGATGCCTGGGAAAGGCCGGCTGGGAGCTGCAGCTCTGCTCTAGCCCAGGGCATGCTGCACACACCATGGGCAGGAGATGTCAGAGTGAGGATCCTCCAGGGACAGTCACAGTCAGGAAAGGGCGGAAGGAGCAGAAGAAAGGGCTTGAGAGGTCTAGAGCAGCCGTGCTGTGAAGGAACGGCTGGGGAGGGCACACACAGCACCCATGGCAGACACAGCAGCCCCAGGAGAGTCACCACCGGCCCAGCGCTCTTCTCCTGCAGCTGGGCAGGGATAGGGGCTCCCCACCCAAGCAAATCCAAGTTTGGTTTTCCTCTGGTCCTTCCAGTCATTTCCATAGAAGACCAGCTGTTCATTAGGAACTTGTTTCCCCTTCAGAGCACATTAAACCCAGTAAATAGGGATCAGGTGTAAGTACATACACACCCCAATCTTGCTCTGATTTGTTGGTGAATGACTCAAAGTGGGGTGAGGATCAGGCAGGAGCCCCACCAGCACTGTCAGCCCCAAACCTCCACTGGTGCCTCATTAACCACACACTCTGCAAGACATCACCCTCCGCTGGGCTTTGCAGGATGAGCCCAACCACCCCCAGCTGCAATCAGGGTCCCTGTGGCACTCTGGGGCATTTCACCCCTTCCACCAGCGATCCTGGAATGGCTCTAATTGCCCTAACATTAAGCCCCAAATAAAAGGAATGATAAATGTTTGCACTATTAAATTAGCAGCACGGGTGGTGTGTGGGCAGGAGGAAGGCTGCGATCATTACAAGAGCCCTCTCTCCTGGCATACCTTGTGGAGACATCAGTGAGCCAATTAAGCAATTGGCTTGGTTAATGGAGGCTCCCAGGAATAGACTTCCCTGCTATAGAATAACCGCGCAGTAATAAATTGTCTCATAAATAAACGGCCTGAGAAAGCATTACAAGATACCCAGAAAAAGCACTATATCATGAGCAGAAAAGATGCTGTGCGCTTCTAGTATGTCTATTAGCCCATGGCATTACCAACACTTCTCTGAGCTGGGGCTGGTGTCCCTATGGAGGCTGTGGGACTGGTCCCATGTGGGTGGACATGGCCAGAGCATCCCTGGAGCCCCTGCAGGTGCTGCCTGCCCTGTGGGACCTCTGTTTGCCAGCAGCACACAGCCCCTAGTTACTCGCACATGGGAGTGGCATAAATGCCACCCGGGGTTATTTACAGCTCCAGCAGTAACGTGGGGCTCTGCTGGGTTCAAATGTTTGCCATGAACTGTAACAGAGCAAGTGAGTCCTGGGATGGGAACAGGGAAACTGGGACTTCAAGGATAATTGCACTTTTTCCTCTGAAGCAGAACATATTAATAAAAGAAAATACGATAGTATAAAATAAAATATAAATAATACAAAATATGAAAACTGTCTCACATAAAGAGCTCTTCTTTCATTATTTGGCAGGTTTTTTGAGTGACACAACGGGCTTCCCCTCGTGCATGGGGGGCTGCAGAACAGGCTCTCCCCGAAGCTGCCGGCCCCCAGCTCCGCTTGCCACACCTGGCTCTGCAGCCCTACAACCCACTGCACCCCACAATTAAGCACCCACCACCCTCTTGACCCCCAAAGCCTCCCCTCACCATCCAAACCCCCCTGGGAAATGTGAGAGGGCTCAGGGACAGAGAAACTCCAGCCATGCCTTCTCCTGCTTTTCCCTCTTCCATATTTAAAGGGCCCCACCCTCTCATCCCCTCCCACACACAGTCTTTGGTTTTGAGGGTACGGAGAGAAGAGAGAGGTCCCTGCTCTGGTGAAGACCCACTGTGGGCGCTGGGCTGCTGTTGAGGAGGACAAGCTCAGGGCCAAGGGATGCAGGGATCAGCAGGAAGAAGCTGTGTGTGTGCAGGAGGTACCCGAAGGGAGGGAAAGGAGAAAATGTCTTTAGCTAGGATTAAGTTTTAATCTGTTCCCCCAAGTAGAGAGAAGAAATCTGGGCTTGTCCTGGAGTTGCACAAATATTTTTCTATAAATATTGAGGCTGGTTTTTTTTTTTCTTATTTGGCTTGTACCAGGTGGGAAGAGCCACAGCCTGGTTTTGCTCAATACACCCTGTTCCCACCTCCACGTGCCATTGGCATGGTACCACTCCACCCATTCCCCAGACAAACAGGTTTTCTGCAAGGGCAGAAAATCAGTAATTATCTCTGGAAGTATTCATTATCATCAAGAGTCAATAAACAAAGGCTGTGAGTGCCCTCTGCTCATGGCACTCCAGAAGCACCTACCAATTATTCCTTTCACTTGGCCAGCCCTGCCTGGCAGGAGGAGGGTCCTCCATTGCCTCCTGCAAGACACTGCCTGCTTTGGCCAGGCAGGAGGAGGAGGAGGAAGAGGAAGAAGAGGAGGAGGAGGGGTGATGGTCTGCTTTGGAAGCTGTGGCAGATGTGGATGGATGCTGAGCTGGTTTGGCCATGGGCCTGTCCAGGTGGAGGGGCCAGAGGCTGCGCAGGGGGGCTGGATCCAAGCTGGTTTTCCCAAGAGAGGTGGCATGGAGTGAGTGGGGAGTGGCCTGCAGGGTGGAGAAGCAGCAACAGCCAGGGGACAATGTGTACCGTGTGCCAAGCTGGGAAAAACTCTCAGATAGTGGTGGGAGGCTGCTGCTGTAGCATCTTTAGCCTGGTAAATATACGTTGCAGAATCAAACTGTTGCAGGAGGGAATTCTCCACCTTTCTTGGGACACATACCTGTTTTATGGCCCTCATCCTTGCAAGGCTCTTGGCTGACCCCTCAGCCCTGGGCAGAGCCCAGAACTGAAGTTTCCCTCTCTGCCTGTCCCCATATCCAGGTGCATACAAGGTCAAGGCACTTGCCAAAGTGCCTTTTTTTTTGGTCCTTCCTTTCTCCACCCACAGAAAAGCCATTTCCACTCACAGGAAACCCAGGAGCACCCACAGCCCTGGGGCAGCTGCAAGGCTGTGCTGGCCCCTTGGGTGCAGTATGGTGGCTGTGACCACCCTGTCTCCTCCCTCCATCACCCTGCCCAAGTTTTTCCAGGCAATAAATAAGGGAGAGGTTGGGAAGTGGAGCTGCAGCCTTCCCTGGAGAGAGCCAAGGCTGTTGGCACTGGGGTGCATCCACTGTGGCCAAGGGCCATCCATCAGTGCCCAGCTCAGAAGCTTCAGGATGCTGGACATGGTGTGAGGGGGCTACTGGGGCTGATATTGGGGGGGTGACCTGTGCTCCCCTTGTTTGGGTCGATAAAGAATGAGGGATAAGGATGCCCATGTCCCCTCCATCAGTGCTGGTTCCATTGTCCCTATGCAGGAAAGAGGGAAATCTGCAGGGTCTGAGTGTCAAAAACCATAACAGGAGTGGTACCAGCGCAGGGTGTCACCTCCAGGAGGTGGGACACCCCCAGCCAGCCCCTGGATCTCAGGATGCCTCTCCATCATCTCCAGATGGACATCAAGGACCTGCCAAACCCCTGTGTCCCCTCCCCAGGACCAGGCGTGTCCCACCCCGGCTTTCTGTGCTGGCCTCCGTGGAAGCAGCTGGCTTCTCTGTCGGCAGGAAGGGGCTCTGCAGCTCACCTGCCCACGCGTCTGCTCCAACAGAAGCCTTTTTCCCCTCCCTGCTTACCTACTAAAGCCGCCCGGCCCCGATATTTAGGCAGTACAAGAAAAAAAGGCGCAGGGACAGACACTGTGAGCGTTCCCGGGCAAAGCCATTCGCAGCCGCCGGGAAGAGCAGAATGAAAGAACAGGAGCCGAGGGAGGCAGGAAAGCCAGGCCACATCCTTTTCTTCCCTTTGGCTCTAAAAAAGCTCCAGACTGGAAAGGGGGATGGAGGGATGGAGCTGAAAATATAATTTTTCCCCTCTGAGTGGCAGTGGCCGTGGCGGCGAGCCAGTCCCCGGGGACCATGCGGCAAAGCTGCGCAGCCGCCGCTGCTCTCCGAGTGCCACCGCCGAAAGGTCAGACGCAGCTGGCAGAAGGGGACGGAGGGGATAGAGCCCACAGCCGCATGTGTCCGGGCAGAAGAGACAGGGCCCGGCTTTCCAGACCGGGAGCAAAGCTCCTCGCTGGGCTGCGGGAGGCACAGGCAGCCCCCGACCGCAGGCAGAAGGTCCTAGCACCCCGAGGATGTACCCTGGAGGTGGGGAAAGCAGAGCTGCTCTCCTCTCACTGCCCTCCCCGCTGGCAATTAGCAGCCTCCAATCACACGAACAGCATCGCTGCCCGTTGGGGTAATTAGGACCTAACGAGGCGGAGGCAGCTCGGTCGGATCCCAGCCTCCAGCTCGGGTCTGGCTGGAGAAAGGAGTTTGGGGATGCTCAGCACAAGTTTGGGCTGCAGAGCGGGAAAGCATCGAGCTTTTGACTCCAGCTTGGGAAAGGTGGAAGGGGTCAGACTCAGGATGCACATCCTCCTCCAAGCCAGCGCTGAGATGTTTCCATTCCTGGCTCATCCCAGTTCCCAGGGACAGCCCATCTCCTGCTCCCCTTCCTCCAGCAGCTCCCTTTGCCTGGCAGCACCTGCCTGCTCTGAACCCATGAGCCAAGTCAGGGGCAGGAGGAGGTTTGAATCCCCCAAACTGCTTGAGCTCACTCCTCACCCTTCCTTGACCACCCCTTGTACAAAAGTCCATCTTCCTGGGGAAGCTGAGATCTGGGTAAGGTGGGAAAGGGACAATCCCCACCCTTTCACTTTGGATTAAAATCTTAAAACTCATTTCATGACATGAGCCCCTGGGAAGATGCTGCCCAAGACAAAGGTATTTAACCAAATCTACCTGGGGAATGCTGATGGGAAAAGTGGTTTGACCCCATCCAATCACCTCTTGCTGAGTTTTTTTCCCTGGATTTTTCCCCCTCTGGATTATCATGCTGTGGCAGTGGGAGCTGTGGACAGAGGAGCCTCCTCAGCCCCTGCCATGCAGGGCTGCCCACACCACAGGAGGATGGAGCAAGAGGGAGCAAAGTGCTGCATTTCAGCTTTTATAGACTATTACTGATAATGGAGAAGAACAAAAATACTTTAAAATAAAGCACTCGAGGGCGTCAGCCTAAGCGTTAAATAGGCTTCTGCTAAAATGCTGCTTCCACTGGAAAAGCTTCGGATTGGAGGCATTACCCTGCTTGGGAGAAAAGCTGGAGCTTTGATAAAGCCAGGGGGAGAGGCAGCACCGTACTGAGAAAGGGGCTCTTGTGCTTCTCCTGCGGTGTGGAATTGCTCCCATCTGGGATTCAGGATGCTCCTTGCTCAGCTCACTCCTGCCCATGCAGAGGTGCCTCAGGAGAGCACCCAGTCCCCTTAAGTTTTAGGCTTCCCACCCCTGTGGGGAGTGGCGCTGCCCCTGCAAAACACACAGAGCATTTTGCAGTGTTAATGGGCAGCACAACTGCTAGTGTGTAAACTTTTACACTGCTCTGGAGAGTAAACAGAGAGTTTGGGGAGCAGACACTTCCCATTAAGACACACTAATGAAACGTGAAAATGCTTTAGTGTGCTGTAATTTTATATATTTTTGAGCGCAGCTGCAGTGCTGTTCCATTTGTGGCTAATTTAAGCACAATTAAACCAGGCTAAATTACAGACAAGTACACCGCAGGAACTGATGTGACAAGGGACATATCCAGGGGCCCCAAATCTTGCTGACCTTGCTGTCACCGTTCAGGCTGGTTTGCAAGCTGGGTCAAGAACTGATAGCTCCTGGAGCCCACCCAAAGGTCACAGCAAATCCCTGAGGACAATGGGATCTTCCAGCCAGGGTAGGGCAAGTGCCCCACACCTCCCACGGGCTCCAGAGCTATTGGGGGTATCTGGCTCTCAGAAATTGTCCTACTCAGCCTTGCTGCAGGACTCACATTCCACTTTCACCTCCCTCCGTGCTTCTCCCCAAAACCTGGGGCAGAGGCAGCACCACCCACTGCCCCTCCAACAGCCAGGGGTGATGGGGAAGGTGACTCCGTGCCCCACCTGCCTTAACACCCACCCGGCTCCTCCTCTGGGTCCCTTCGGTTGACAGCAGAACCCACCCACAGCCCCCTCTGCTCCTGCTGCCTCTTACAAGCCCCGTTAACCAGGCCACGCCCCATCAACTCCAATTAGCGGGCAGGTCGTTTCCCTGAGCCGTCAGCCAGCTCCATTGCCTGCGGCCGAGTGAGCGCTGCCTCAGCATCCCCTGGTGCTGCTGGTCCAGCGCCCGGCAGGCACGGATCTTGTGGATCCCGTGGATCCCATGAATCCCACCGCTGGAGGAGGCTGCAGCCGGGACCAAACCTCCCCACTGCGGCCGCCAGCTCCGCTCTAATTAATCCAATTACAACACTGCGTTGGCGGCCCAACCAGTGGATTAATTGCAGTTCGTTCCAGGTAGATGGAGGCGGAAACACTCAAGCAGGCTTCTTGTTTGCTGTTAACTGTGCAAAGCCCAGCCTCAGAGCAGCTGGGGAGGAAGGAATCCTTCCACCAACATCATCCTCGTTGGGACAGGGAGGAGCTAGGTGCCTGCAGAGCCCTCACATCACTCCCAGAAACAAGGAGACTAAAAAAAAAGATTAGGGGGCTGACACTGGAAGCAGGAGTATAAAGTAAAAGGCTGCTTGCTCTCAGACACACACACATATATATTTAATAGAATAAAAAGGAGATTATTGAAAACAACTAATTGTTCAGACTGTCAAAGAGATGAAAGTGTCAGAAGTAAACAGATGCCGGTCACGATTCAGCACTCACTAAGGTAGGAGAAAGAGTCATTTCATGTGCATGATTAACTCCTGGCCACTGATGATTTACACAGCAGATGATCAAAGGAGAATTAATTATTGCACAAATTGGGCTGTTCCCAGCCTGGCCCTGGTCCCCAACGCCACTGCCGATGGCACGGCCCGTGGACCCCAAAACCAGGATCGCCCTGGCCACCGCTGCCTCAGGCCATGCCTGGACCCGGCTGTGAGCTGTTTGCCCCCACAGCTCTCAACCCATCCACCCCCCGTCACTGCCCAGCATCCCGAGGATCCTGGGCTGCCGCACCAGCCACCGTCAGCATCGCTGTGAATGTCGGAGAGTTTTCAGCTCACCAACACCCAGCTCAATCATCCCCTCCCCGGTAGCAGTAATTAACCCAGGGAAGGTGTCTCTCCACTTGACACCTTTTTTTTCCCTTGTGATTGAGTATCTCTCTGTTACAAATCCACGCTGTAATTAAAGGACAGAACTCCACTCCCTTCACCTGATTTATTTTTTAATACTGTCGCCTTTTGATCTCGTTTCTCTCTTAATTAAATTACGAGCCGTGAATCAACACCACTACCAAAGCTGCTCTGCCTCACTCACTTCCCTCCTCCAAGAAGGAAATAGTATCTCCAAAACCGGGGAATCACCAAGAGTTACAGGAAAGAGCAGCTCTGCTCGTTCTGGGATTTCATGAGAAGCACAGGGGCTGCATCCCGGTGGGCTCATGGAGAGGAAACATGAGCCCCCCCAGGACCAGGTGTGGAGCAGGGAGCGATGCTGTGGGATGATTTTGCAGCCACTTTTGTCCCTGGCAGGTGATGGAGGACATGGGGCAGCTGGGAGAGGCATCACTCTCCTGCCTGTGCCCGGTCTCAGGGATGGGAAACCCTGCTGGAAACAGCTCCTGGGCTCTGCTGGGATGGTCCATCTTCGGGAACAATGGGTTGTGAGTCCCCAAAGGCCCTGCAGCACTCACCGGCTCCGGGATCTCAGCCCACCCTCGAGCATCCCTGGCATGTGTGGTGCCTGTTCCCGCATCCCTCCTGCACTATGGCACCCCCGTGCCCTCCAGGCCTGCTTCTCCTGCACTTCCCCTCCCAGCTCTGAGGCCACCACGAAGGGACAATCGGATATCAGCCACCTGAGCCGGCAGAGCCCTCGCCTACCGCGGGCACCCGGCACGGCCGGCGTGCATCCCTGCGGCTGCAGGAGGGGCAGGGAAGCCGTGTGTCCCCGGGACCGGGATGGGACAATAACTCTCGCCGTGCAGTCGTGCAGGGTGGTGACAGAGCTTTTAATGACGGATAATGGTGGTTTGCATTTAAATGCACTGTTGACTCATGACTGCAGCAACACCGGGACAGGAGGAATAAATCAGGGAGGGCTCCCAGGAGCTTCATCCCACTGGAAGCATCTCCTGCGGACACCCCAGAGTGAGGGCAGGGGAGGAGGCAGAGACACCTCTGCCTCATCCCCTCACTGAGTGCAAATGAGCCTGATGCCAATTTAATGAACTGCTGATGACTATCGCCTTTATTTTTAAATCTGAGCTCCCGCAGGAGTCACCTTCAGCAGGGAAGCAGCCCTTCCCCAGCGACGGGAGCGTGGATTGATTGCCTGTATCTGATTAGCAATTACACTCGGCGCACTTCAGTGGTAAATACCAGCACCCTGGGCTGGGCACGAGGTGATGGCAGATTGTGGGGTCCCGGGGGAGAGGGCTGGGGGAGGCGGGAGCCTGCAGGGCTGGGACCCTGGGCTCGGTGCCTGCACAGTGCAGAGCCAGGGGCCGCAGGCACCTCTCGGCTGGAGGGGACAGTCCCTCATATGATTTGCTACCCAAAGATTGTGGAGGCTCCGTGTGGTGGGCTGAGCTCACCACCCTTCCCTCCCCCAGGATGACTCTCTCCTGCTGCCGCTGAGCTGGTACTTACAGGCATTTATGAATTGTGCCTTTAATACGGCGCTGGAATATTTGCCCCATAAATTCTAAAGATCAGATTTATGGATGAGCTATTACTGACATTACAGACTATTAATAAATTGGTTAAACCTACAGAGAATATCGTATTCCCCCATTTTATGACGGCACAATAAGCATATAAAAAGGGCCATAAGGCAGCACAGCAGCTGGGGGTGGTGATGCCTGGCCACCGTGGCAGAGGGGCCATGTGCTGTGTCCCCCGGGCCACCTGCCGTGCCCTGGAAGCCGCCAGCCATCCTCCTCGGTGGGGCCTGTGGGATGCCCGGGGCTGAGAGAGCAGCCCACCAGCTCCTACAGCAAAGCCAGGGATCCCAGCACATCCCCATTTCCCTGGAGGCAGAGGTGCCCCAGGGGAAGCAGAGTCGGTGCCGAGGCACTCGGGAGGGTGGAAGGGACACAGAGGACGCTGCTCCGACCGCACTGTCTCCTCTGCTCAGGAGAGGAGCTATTTGCAGAGCCGGCTGCTCCGAGTGCACAGCTATTTCTGGGAGAGGCTTCATTGAGAAAAGCCATCTGGAGAAAGGCAGCAGTGGAGCTGCAGCTCTGGGAGCCGGTGGGTTCCCAGGGAAAACGTGAAGTCTCTCCTCATTCTCAGCCACATCAACTGGCTGGGTATTGGGATGCTCTGCCCCTAATTCAGAGCCAGTGAAACCTGGTGGTTTTATCCTCACTCCCACCCTTGGCAGGCCTGTTCCTAGCCTGGGGAGATGCTCAACCTTCCCACGTGATGCCTAAGATTTAGGCAGACAAGACCTGGAGACACCCCAAGACCAAATCATGGTGCCATCATGGGCGATAGAAAAAGTGGGATGGAGGGCTTGAGCCCAGCACCAGCTCCTGGAGTGGGGGTACCATGTGAGACCCTCTTCCTGAAGAGAAAGGGGCTGAGGAGAGCAGTGGCAGGCAGAAGATCCCACTGCTGGGATGCCTGGCCAAGGCGTGGGGCTGGGAGCCGGTGGGCTGGGAGCTGGTGGGCTGGAAGTGACCCCACATCCAGCCTGTGCCCCCCAGTGCCACCAAGCATGAGGTGCCCCCCACAAGAGTCGGGACATCGCCCCAGGAGCACAGGGGGAGATAAACAAAAATGCAGTATTTTCTTCCACCACCAAGTTTCCATCAGTTCTGGTTGGCTGGGTTTGATTAAACTTCTCATTTATTACATTTTGCAATGTAGTTTTGCTACCAGATTAAACACACATAAAACCCACACAAAGGGTCCCAGCACATCCAGTCCCCAGAGCCAGCACAAACCATGGCAGGATGGGCTGGGGGATGACAGTGGTACCTTGGGGTACCTCAGCATCCCCTCCCAGGGTCCCCCAGGTTGCCAGCCCCTCCACCAGCTTTTCTCCAGCCAGGAATGCAGCCTTGTGTGAGTGGATTCCCTGGGGATTGCAGGCACGGGGGATCCATGCAGCTGAGAAAGGGCCAATGAAGCACTGCAGATGCTCCTCCAGTGCTGGGCTCACCAGGACACATCACCTATTGAAGGGACACCGATGGGTCATGGCCACCTAGCCCTGATCTGCCTGTCACTGAGCTGGACCATGCCCTGGGACAGCAGATCTCCATGGGGTGCAAGGGCGATGCAATCCCATCCCTGATCCAACCCTGGCAGCTGCTGAGGAAGAAGTCCTGCTGTTCAGAACCATCTCCACGGGGCCTGTTCCACCATGCAGGCATGAGGTGGCTGCCCCAGCAGGCTCTCAGCTCTCTGCCTGCTGCCCTTGGAGGAGCTGGCTGTTCAAACTGCACTCAAGCACTGCAGCTGCCAGGCTGTGCACTGTCGCCGTGACACCAGCCCCGCTCTCAGGCACTTGAAAAGCCTCTGTGTAAAAGAAATTAATAACAAAGTGAATTGCACTCGAATGCAGCTTCTGCAGAGATAAAGCAGTGGCAGGGGAGTGGTGGAGTGTGAGGGAGGAGTTTAACGTCCCCTCCCTACACCCCCAGGCAGTGATGGATGATGACATTACTGCAAAACCAGGTCAGATTAAGACCAAGACAAGCTGAGATCCACCAGGCTTTCTGCCGGGGTCCTCACCAGAGGGGATGGGTGTCAGAAGGCTGACAGCAAATGTCAAATGATCGCTTCCTAAGCAGGCTGAGCTTCCTTCCCAGCCCAGTGGTTGGAAGCTGGGAGGGCTGGAACTGCCTCCTGACACCGGTGGGGCTCTGGCTGGGTCTCACCCAGCAGCCAGCGATCAACGCTCCCCCGCAGCCAGCTGCCTCCAGCTCTAAGTTGGGCTGGGGGTGTTTGTTTGCTTTGTGATGGACAGAGTTTGGGAAAACTGCATCCTAAAAGCTCTATGGCCTCATCTGGAGGCTGTGGGGTTTTCACCCCCAGCCTTGGCCAAATCAGTGCCACAGCAGATCAACCCACCACAGAGCTGCCCTCGATCCTGACGAACATGGAGAAAAGAAAATTGTATTTTAAAAAGATGCAGGTTTGCAAGGGCACAACTCACTCTGTGCACCATGGGCAGGAATGAGAGGCTGGCACAGAGAAGGAGCATCTTCCACAAGCTACTAGTCTCGAGGGGAACACAGTTTTTTCCCAGTTTTCAGCTGGAGTTTTCAGGGAGCAGCATCTGCAAAATATCCCTGGCTGGGGAAGCAGCAGCCATCGGGACCTCGGCGCCACAGCTCCGCCATCAGCAGTGATTAATGAGACGTCTGAGCTGTCCTTCAGCACCAGGAGATATCAGGGAAAATGCCTATGGGAGAAGGAAAGGGCTGGGCTGGTAAACTTCAAACCTCACAGACCCACCCAGAGGCTCCTGCTGATGTCTGACTGTTGGGACAGGGAGTGTCCTATCCCCAGGCAGTGTCACCCTGGCTGGCATCCCTCCCCAAGCACCACTGTGCTCCTGATTCCCAAGGGGATTTGTCTTGCAGGGCCCCTGCAGGTGCTGGCAGGAGAGGGAGTCAGGACTCATTCCGACCTGTCAGGGCAGAGCAACTTAACGTCATTCAGAGCTGGGATCTCACCTCCAAATCCCTCCTTCTTTGACAAAAGCAAAAACCATCCACTCAAATCTTCAAATACCAGTTCAAAGCCTTTACATCACTCTCAAGATTAATTAGCAGCTAAATAATAATCCAGGATAAGTCTTACCAAGGCATAAGAACCATGACATGGTCAGTCAGTGATGTGTGGGATCCAAGGCAGGAGAAAGTTTCATGTTCCTGGTCAAATCCACCATCTCCCAGGAAAATGCAGCCTCTTCCCATAACAAACAGCTGTGTCAAGAGTCAATCCTCACCAGAGGAACATTTTAAAGCAAACTCACCTGGGGCAGAGGGTCTGTTTGCTTCACCTGTGTTAACTTCAGGAAGGGCAGCAGCAGAGCTCTCATCACTGTGGGCCAACCCAAATTCCCACTGGTGGGTTGGAGGACAGATTACGATGGGTCAGAGCTGCAGGGTCAGGCAGGTCCTGGGGCAGGAGGCTAAGCAGAGGCATGGGCATGGCCTGAAGATAGACATTAAATAGAGGGACACTGTGTCAGACCTGGGACATCCTCACATGCAAGCAGTGGCAAGACGAGAAAGGACTGCTATTCCCTCATCCTGATCTGGGCAGTGAGCCCAGGGACCTCTGCCATGGCCCAGAAAGATGCCTTTCCTGCTCTCAACTCCCACCTGATGCTCACATCCCACTCCAGAAGCCATCACTGCAGAGTACAGCCCAAACCACAAGTGGAAGCCCATACCCCCACCAGCCTGGGAGTGCCATTCCTTTCCTACCAAGCTCCCTTTTCCCAGGCACCTCTGAACTCTAGGATAGATAGATAGATAGATAGATAGATAGATAGATAGATAGATAGATAGATAGATAGATAGATAGATAGATAGATAGATAGATAGATAGATAGATAGATAGATAGATAGATAGATAGATAGATAGATAGATAGATAGATAGATAGATAGATAGATAGATAGATAGATAGATAGATAGATAGATAGATAGATAGATAGATAGATAGATAGATAGATAGATAGATAGATAGATAGATAGATAGATAGATAGATAGATAGATAGATAGATAGATAGATAGATAGATAGATAGATAGATAGATAGATAGATAGATAGATAGATAGATAGATAGATAGATAGATAGATAGATAGATAGATAGATAGATAGATAGATAGATAGATAGATAGATAGATAGATAGATAGATAGATAGATAGATAGATAGATAGATAGATAGATAGATAGATAGATAGATAGATAGATAGATAGATAGATAGATAGATAGATAGATAGATAGATAGATAGATAGATAGATAGATAGATAGATAGATAGATAGATAGATAGATAGATAGATAGATAGATAGATAGATAGATAGATAGATAGATAGATAGATAGATAGATAGATAGATAGATAGATAGATAGATAGATAGATAGATAGATAGATAGATTGATTGATTGATTAGATAGATTAGATAGATAGATGATAGATAAACAAACCACTCTCTGCAGCAAGCTGGCTGCACCAGAACATTTATTTCATACAATGCATCATTTATTTTCAATTATCACGGTGCTTTCCCCCCACCCCCTCCTCCCTGCGCATTTCACTGGTGGAAAGTTTGCAGAGTTGCAAAAGAGCCTTGGCAGGAGCAGCAGCTCCAGAGGAGGGACAGACAGGATGGGGACAGCACTGGCACCTCTCGCAGGGGCCAGGAGGAGGCTGGCAGCCCTGCAGGAGCAGGGTAGGAGGGACACCTCGGGGCTGAAGTCAGACAAGGAGAGGTGTCCCAGCTGTCAGCTCACCTCCGGATTACCGCAGGAGGAGGTGACAGCAGCGAGCAGAGCAGAGGCGGTGACAGGGACACGGCGGGGGAGGGCACAAAGAAGGATGAGAGCAGCGCTAGGGGCGTCTCCTCCCTCCAGTGCCACCCTCCCAGCCTAAGACTTCTCTCCCTTCCCCTCTCCTCCAGGGACCTGCTGTCAATGCCTGGGTGAGCCA
Source organism: Falcunculus frontatus (assembly GCA_013398115.1). Classification (NCBI taxonomy): domain Eukaryota; kingdom Metazoa; phylum Chordata; class Aves; order Passeriformes; genus Falcunculus; species Falcunculus frontatus. Next base: position 115,969 of record VZRV01006021.1, read on the forward strand.
GAGCTTGGGGTTGAAGCCAAGTCAATCTTTGGCTCACAGGAGATATCCAGCCCCGATCTCTGGGACACGGCTGGAGATGTAGCTTCCAGAGCATCCCAGGTGGCTGAAAACCCCCAGACCTCCAGGGACCAGTCTGCCCCTGAGGCCAGGGTGCTTGTGTGACATCCTGTGCCACATCCCCATCCCACAGGAGATGCTGAGCTGTGACCCAGGCACGGAATTCAGTGTCTTCACCCCACACTTGCACACCAAGCAGCTTTTTTATTCCCAGGTCTACCTCAACCAAAGCCATCTGAAGATCTCTGACACATCATGAACGATTTTCTAATGGGGCTCAGCAGACTCTTAAGATTTATATCGAAAAGGCCCAATTTATTGAATTAATGCTGCAGAGCAAAGCCACGGCTGCTTAACAACTGGAGTATCAGTATTTTACAGCAACATAACTAATAAGGTCATTAATACAAAGTGGGCTCACTCCTGACATTTATATCACTGTAAATCTCGCTCTCAGCACTGGAATTATTTATGCCATCCCAGGCACTCGAGAAGCACTGTCATCCTTTATCAGGCTGAAAGATTTGAGCCAAGCAACAACAAATATAAACACAATAATAAAAAAACAAGGAGCTCGAGCAGAGCTGGGACAGGTCCGTGATGCAGAGGTGGGGCTGTCCCTTGCTTCCCAGCAGGGATGGGACCCAGGGGGACCTGTAACCCAGCCAGATCTCTTGAGACTGAACCTGGCTGCAGCTCCCCACATGCACCAGGTGTGCCCTGAGTGAGGAAAACTCATTTTCACAGAATCACAGAATGGGTTGGAAAGGACCTTAAGGATCATCTAATTCCAACCCACCACGGGACTGCTTTTGCTTAAGGCCCAGGGTGCATGGGGTTGGAGAACACAGCCATCAATCCCACTGTTACAAATTTGAAGCAGGGACTGTGGATGCAGCCAGGAAGACTGAAAACTGCACAGGGTGAGGAAGATCTAACCACAGTCCCCCCCCACCCCAAAAAAATCCCCAACCATCCCCAGCACTAACCAAGCACCTGGGAAACTGCAAATAGGAAGGAGATGAGGGCAGGAGGGTGGGGGAGCTGAGGAGCCCGAAAGACCTCACTAAGTACTCATTATTGCCGGCATTATCTGTGCAGACAGATAAGGTTTTCATTAATAAACTTGACGGAGATGTGGCAGGGGCAGAGAGAGCAGCAGCTGCCGCTGAGAGCCAGGCAAGAGCTGTGGATGAACCACCAGCACCAGCGAAATGCAATCAGGACAGGGAGCAATTAGAGGCCCAAGGTGGCAGTGGGGGGACGTGGGGACAGTAATTAGCTGCCAAGCCTGTTCCCGCTTGGCATTGTTGTGCTTGGCATTAGGCTGTCTCCTAATTCACAGCGCACTGGAAATGAAATCGTTAACGATCTTCCACAGGCAAGGCCTCGTTAAACCCGCTATCTGGAGAGATAAACCCCGGCCGGCACGGGGAGGACGGTGAGGGAGAAGCATCTCCCCCTCACAGCCTCGCTGCACCAGCACCTCTCTGCCCTTCCCATACCCAAAGCTCTCTCCCTGTGGCACAATTCCAGGGGAATGCCTGAGAAATAGATCACTCTTATGCTGGAAAGGTGAGATAAATCTCACAGGGACAGGGTGTCCAAGAGGATCAGAGATATAACAGCAAGCAAGAGGCCAGCATGGGAGGTCAGCCCAGCCCCAATCCAGGAATACGTGTTTTAAGTTCAGGTTACACCATGCAAGACTGAAAAAGGGAGAAAAAATCCCATCCCTAACTTTCTAGGATCTCCTTTCTCATACCTTATCTCCCAGCTTTTCCATAAGCCAAATCCAATCTTTCTCCAGCTCTTCCAGGCAGCAGCAGCAGCAATTTGCTCTGCTTGGCTGTAATTAGCTGCAAAACCACCTCAAAAATTGCCTGGTTGAAGAACATTTAAGGACACACACAAAAAAAAGGAATGGAGCTGCAAGAAAGCAAGCAAAATCCATCATAGCTAATTATTTACTCTTGATTGTCAAAAAAAAAGATGGATTGATGAAAGGAGTTGGTAAGCAGGACGATAGCAGGAGTGTTGTTGAAGGCAAGCACTGCAGTGGGATCCAAAAGCAGGAATTTTCATAATCTGTGGGCTATTAATTATCTAAACTGAGGTCTCTTGGAGCTGCCTGAGTGAAGATTAATTAGTTTTTGAAATAATAGCTAAATTGATACTGGGAAGGAGTTTGGGTTCCAAAATAATGGCTGAAAATTAGCCAGCCTGTTTCTCCATTTCTCTCTGCCATGTTCAGAAGGACATTTGTCTCTGTTGTCTTTTCAGAAAAGGGCCATTAATCAAGTCAGCAGATGGTTCTTCCCAAGCCTGGGGTGTTGCAGAAACACAAAAGGGAGGAGGAAGCAATCACCAATGCTAGGGAAAAAAATCCTCCAGCCCAGTGATTAGCAACTCCAGAGTCTATTTCCCTTGAAAGAGCAGGATCTGTTCAACTGGAGTAACTCTTCTGGAGACAAGGAACATCTCCCGTGACAAGCAGGCACCTCCAGGAAAGGGATTTGTCTGTCTTAAAAACAAATTACCTGCACTAATCCCAAATACCAGGATTTATGTCTCCTGGCTGACCCAGGTTTGATGTCCAGGTTGTCAGTGACTGCTCAGGCTTTCACCCATGAGTGGGCCACCCACATCAGACTCATCCCTGCACATCCTGGGGGTTTGTGTGCTGGCTTGTCCCCCTGCAGAGGTGCTCACCACCACCCTCTCCCAACTGGCTGCATGTTCCACAGGAACATCTCCATGTAGGAACATCTCCTGTCAGCACCGCTGACAGCTCTGCTGTCACACGTGGCCGGGACCTTCCGAGGGGCTCAGGAGCTGTCAGATGAACATGCACACAAAGAGTGCCATGGCCCACATCTTGCTTCCTAAGAAATCAGCCAGTGGGAGCCTGGGCTCCTTGGAGAAGCCCCGCAGTGGTCCCTGCCTTCCTGGGATGGCATCAATCACAAAGCACCCTCACAGAAGGTGCCCTCACAGGTGGGACACTGGTCCTGAAGGGACCCTGCTGTCCCAGCTCATGGGGAAGCAGGTCCATGTCACAGCCAAGCAAAGGCACAGGCAGCTGAAGGCTGCCCTATCAATCACCAGCCCCTGCTCATGGAGCCCCTTGGCTCAGAGGAGCATCTGCTCCATCACACACACAGAGCTGGCACGTGTGAAACCCTTCACAGCACGCACTGATGTGCCTTGCCTTGGATTTTATGGCACAATAACGGGGGAGAGGCAGGCACCCATCCCCTCAGCACCGCATCCCGCTGTTCATGGTGCTCCAACCCAGCCCTGCAGATGTTCCTCCCTGGATGTCATCACTCCACACGTGGCTGAGGGACAGGAGGTCATGCCCCCAAGGCCTTGTTCCCTTCCCTATCCAGCAGCCTTTAGCGAACAGGCATCACCAACAAAACCCATCCTTCTGAGCTGCTGGTTATCTTTTCACAGCCAAACGAGGGGCACATGGCTCAGTACGGGGCGGTCTCCTCCAGCACCTGCCAGAGCCAAGGTACAAAGTTCAGACCCTCTCCATGAAGCTGACAGCTCCGCCCTTTGCCACAGGGATGGCCAGAAGCCTCCTGGAGCCCATTGCCCTGCTCCCAGCTCAGAGCAGGGACCACCCACCTCCAGAGCCTCCCCCACCTTACACCTGCTGGCAGGAGGATCAGACCTCAGCAGTTTGTTTGCTATGAAAGAGGCAGAAGCAGTGCTCAGAGCAGAGATCCTTTGGATAAGAGGAAGCAGGTGACAGGCCTGCAGCAGGAGAAGCCACTCGATTTATCAGCACGGGTCTCAAAGTACCACCGCGGTGCAGGCAGCCGGCAGCAAACAGCTCATTAGTCACAGGGAGGCTCAGGCTGCTCCGCCAGCCTGGCTGAGCCGGCTCCTGGCCCGGAACACTGTCCCCCATCGGCAGCAGATCAAAGGCAAGGCAGGGAGAGGGAGGGGGAGCAGGGAGAGGGAGGGGGAGCAGGGAGAGGGAGGGGGAGCAGGGAGAGGGAGGGGGAGCAGGGAGAGGGAGGGGGAGCAGACCTTGAGGCTGCTGGTCCAGCATCAGCCTCAGCTCTTGGAGCATGTGGGCTGGGTAACCTTGTGGTCTCGCCCTGGTGCAATGCCTTAACTGGATTTATTGCTCTGCCATGGGCAAGAGAAGTCAGGTGGATGCTGGATCCTTGGTCATTACTTTGATTTTTCATCCTTCACCTGCTGTGAATAAAAAAAAAATGACAGTGAGACCAGCAGCCCCCCAGCCCAACACCCACCATCACTCCCAGAGCAGGGTGAGGAGCACCCATTGCTCACTGTGCCCTTCACGGTCCAAGAAGCCACTGATTTATCTCCAGGTGCCAAAAAGAAGGCAGCTGGCCAGCAATCCTTAATCAAAACAGAGGTACCTCTGCCTCAAGGAAGGGGCAGGTTCTGTGCAGAACCCAGGAGTAGTTTCCTGACTCTTGGGTGTTGTCAGCCTTGCATGGATTCACCTTGTTGCCAGAAAGTACACACTCAGCTGAGAAGATACTTGAGCTGCCAAGTTTTGGGGTGTTTCTACTAAGAACAGAAGTGGGGGAGCGCCAGGGTCCCAGGGAAGAGCTGTGTTTCAGGAGCTGTTATGGAGCTGGCTTGCAGAAGCTTGGGATGCACAGCACCAACATCACCTCCTCCTCCTCCTCCAGTCAGGCCCTGGGAGGGCAGGCTGGGGAGCAGATCCAGCTCTGAGGCAGGATGCTGGGGCTTGGCTCCTTACAGATATCTCCACGTCTAGTGTTTTCAGCTCTCCAGTCCAGCCCCAGGCTCTCTGCCGGCACACACCCGCTCCTCTGGGCTCTCCAGCCCAGCTAACACGGTGGGGTGAGCACACGGTCCCTTCTCCAGATTCCTTTACAGTTATTTCCCAGCCCCAGGTGGGGAGATGGTTTTTCATCCCCTTTTTGCAAGGTGATTAAACGCTGTACTTGTAAAACACTTCATTCTGGGAAACAAATTATGCAAACACACTCAGTGGGACCTCACACAAATGGATACAGCCGGCTGACAGTGGGGACTCTGCTCCCAGGATTTACTTTCTGGGGACTGTGGGAAGCTGCCTGGCCAGCCTGCTCCATCCTGGGAAAGGGTGTTCAAAACAGAGCTCTGCCCCATCACAGCCCCCAGGGACCTCCTCTGGGGAGGGCTGGCTGGTGGCACGCATGGCACAGGGACAGGCTGGTCTGGAGGAGGCTTGAGCACTGCACAGAGCAGCTCTGGAGGCCGAGCACATCTGCATCTCCTGTTGTTCTTTATTTTAACCCTCAGTGGGTTTTTCAGAGCACTTCTGCTGCTGTTGGCAGGGCTGCAGCACTCATGCACCATGCTGAGGTGAGAGCACCTGGATGGATCTTCACTCACTGTGTTTCCAGGCAGCTCCAGGGATGCTCTACTGGCCCATAGCCTCCGCCAGTGCTCTCCCAGCACGAGACCTCACTGACCAGGCACAGCTTTCCACATCTTGGGCCACTAACGATGGGCAAGGAGGCTGCTGGGCTACAGACAGGCACTGGCCACAGCAGGCATCAGAGGACAGAGCTCACTCTTCTAGCGTGGCTCAGGGATGCTCCAGGGGAAGGGACTGCAGGCAGGTAACATGCTGGATTAGCACCAAAATCAATCCAATCCAGAGCCTACCTTGGGTGCATCACTGTTACAAAGAAGAAAAGAAAAAAAGGAAGAAAAGAGAAATTAAGATTCCCTGCCCCCGAATTGCTGACTCATAAGTGACTCAGGGGCTAAGTTTAGCTGTCGAGCTCTCGGCAGTGGGGTGAGCACTGCTGGCCTCTCCTTAACCTTCTTATCAGACCTTTCAAGCAAACCCTTCACCAGCTCAGGAGAGATTCTGCTCACACTCCAAGGGGATTATGAAGCACCTCTGAAAGCTGGGACGAAGCACGTGGACATCCTGAGGTGTGTACACAGCTCTCTGGTGGGGATGCAAGACCTGGGAGTGGAGACAGCACCGAGAGCATCACACTTGGGGAGTCACCATAGCAACAGGGAAATCTAACAGCAATTAGGTGTGGGCTCATCTGCATTGAACCGAGGGACCTGGGGACAAGGGGCTCCTCTGGTTCACGGGAGGTGGCACTGCCTGACCACAGTGGAGAGAGCCCAAATGGCTTTGCAAGCCCTGCAGGTGTTGTTCCAACAGCTCAGTCTGGCCTGGGCGGTGGGGATGTCCCCTGGGGAAGCGCAGAGCTGTGACCCAGACCAATTTCCACAGCAGGGTGCCATGTTCAAGACTTTCTGATCAAAGAAAACTCTCAGTTTCTGAGCAGTGATGGTATCAGCACCACAGCCTGACCCGGCTGGGAGCTGAGCTGGCTCCCTGACTCAATCAGACCCACTCCTGTCAGGTCAATCATTACATAACCTCGCACTAAACCTTCATCGAGCGCTTCCCAGGAACCCAGCCTGGAGAGCAGCCCAGGGCTCATGGCTCATCCAGAGAGCTGCTCCTCGCTCCTCTCCAGCCCTGGGCAGGAGCTGGGGGACCTGCCCATCCCAAGCCCCCCACGCTCCCAAATGTTGCTGCCCTGGGCCATGGGAGGAATGGGGACAGATTCCCGCAGGGTCACTGTCAAATGAGCTGAAGGCATCATCCCTTCTCCACAGAGAGCACCACACATACAGCTTTTCTAAGTCCAATAGCATTGCTGAGAGCTTTTTTCTTTCCCCCTTTTCTTTTTCATATGCTAAAAATCAATTCCTCCTCCTCACCACTAGTAATTCCACTGAAGGTTCTCATCCCATTGTTTCCTTCCCTTCATAATTTCTACATTTTCCAGGCTCTGTACTGGATGAAGTGCTGTCCATTCCCTCTTTCTACATATCTTTCCATATTTTTGGCTCGTGGTGGCCACTCTGGCCAGCAGACATGCTCTGGCACTCACTTCCCTGGCTAGGGACATTCTCTTTTCATCAGACAGCTTCTAGGAAGCCCTGGGAGCCACAGAAACTTGGACAGTGCTGTGTTCATGCCTTTCTTCAGCATCCAACCGCCCCTTTTATTTACAGGTAGAGAAGGGGTTGTGGCAGCAATTCGGCTGCTTCCTCTCAGTCTGGAGGGAGAGGGGGGCAATGCACATCTGCAGAGGGGAGATAAGGGAATGGGGCACCTCCAGTGCCTGGGATCTTATTAAAGGAGAGCTGGCTAGTGAGATCCTATTGCTGCCCAGAAATATCTGTGGCTTCATCCTCGATAAACGCAGACAAATCAAGTGAGCAGGGTGAGCAGTCTGGGCACTGCTGTGGGGCACGGTGGGCAGGGAGTGAGGGGAAGTTGCCCTCTCTCCAAGAGACCCCGTGTCACACTGTCCCATGGCCAGCGTCACTGGTGACGGACAAGCCTGTAGCAGCTTGGACCTGGCAACTGCTCGAGCACACGGCAGCACCAGACCTGCTGCCCACAGCGTAGGGCTGGGGTGTAAACCTGCCAGGCCCCCACTCATTCAGGGACGCGGGGGACAGGGACAGCTCCTGGACGGCCATGGCACCACCTCCCAGCCCTGCAGCCTGGCTCAGTCAGTCCCATCTCCCACTGCCAGCCCCGTGGGTGCAGCTGGTGAACCATGGCCCAGCATTTTCCCACCCCACGCTGCTTCCCCCGGAAGGGCACGGTTGATTTGCCAAGGTTTGTTCCCACCTCTCTGTTCCATGGCAGAGGGAATCAGGGACCACAGCAGCTGCACAGAGCCAGGTCTTGCTCCAGCAAAGCCCAGAATGAGTTGTAGCCAGGCGAAGCACAGATTTCCAGGTCCCTTACTTCTGCCCTGACACCTGGGAGCCTGATTTGTCTCTGATACCATCAAGTGCTGCTTATTCCTCTTAGGAACAGCAGTGCAGGGAGGGATCCCTGCCAACAAACACCACTCGTGCTGGACATGGCCAAGATGAGCCATGGGGAGAGGACCCTGTGCCAGAGGCGCCTTTCTGCCAGGGCAAAGCTCACTTTGTCCCTGCAGCAGTTTGGCAAAGGAATGTTGGAGGGCAGCAGGAGCCTCACTGATGCTTGTGGGGCACAGACAGGAGCAAACAAAAGCCAAGCAGTGACAGCAGTCTTCTTGTCAGACTAAACACCACAAAAACCATGTGAATAACCACAATAAATTTTCCCCACCCTTCAAAAGGGAGGGTAGGTGTGAAGTAGCCTGCTCCAAACCCTCCTGGGAAGGCAGAGAGAATGCAGCTCCTCACCATGACCACTCCAAAAAGCCTGTGCACAGCTGCCAGCTCATGGCAATCGCCTGAGTCATAGGGGCCTTGGTGCCACCTCCCACCTAATCCTCCCCTGCACAGCATGTGCCCTTCCCACTGCTCCAGGGAAGGGGGGCAAACACAGAGCCCCCACAGCCGGGCACGTGGGCAGAGCGTGACAGGGTGGGCTCTGCTCCCAGGGGAAGCTTTCCAGCAGTGCTTGGGAACAAGCTGTGCTGGCCAGGAGAACTCTGGGAGAGGATGGCTGAGCTGGAGACACCTGAGAGAGCAGAACAGGCCAAACACGGCAGCAGGGAATGGACACGAACATCAGTGGAAGGAGTTCAGAGGAAGGAGCACTTCAGGAACAGGGAGACAGAAACCACTGCCAGGAGTTCACAGAAGCACAGAATGGATTGAGTGGGAAGGGACCTGAAAGATCATCTACCTCCAACCCCCCTGCCGTGAGCAGGGACACCACAAGTTGACCAAGAGCAGCAATATTTGAGGAAATGAGCAGGCCCAGGTATGCCAAAGCAAAGGATGGGAAAAAGCTTCTGTCAGCTCCTCTCACCCTCTGTAAACACCACCCTAGGAGCTCCTTGCCTGGGATCACAGCCTGCCCAGCTCAGTGGGGCAGGAACACATCCCACATGGTGGAAAACACGTTTCTGGGAAAGCACAACACATCCAACCCACCAGCAAAGTGTGTCAGCAGCCCGTGGCTCTGAGGGTGACAGCCCAAACACCACCAGGACATCTCCCAGGCAACAAGGCCAACCTACCCTGAGAAGCAGCCCTGCAGCCGGAGAGAATTCCTTGTGCTTCTCAGCATTACAGAGCAGCCCTGCTCCTTCTGGACTCCCCAGTTCCTCATTCACGCATCTCTGCATCCCACTGTGGTGGAGGCAAGGAAGCCCCTTTGGGTGACACAGAGACCTGACCTATTGCCATCAGCTCCCCTCTGCAGGCCCATAGCTGCCCCCATGCCCCAGCACATGCCACCAGAGGAGATCCAGGACATTCAGGGATCCAGGGATGACAAACAAGGAGAGAACAAGGTTCTGGCCTGGTGCTGAGTTTTGCACTGTGCTGCACTAACCCAGACTAAATTATAATTTACACTGCTCTTTTCCAGCTAATAGAATAAAAAACACAACTGGCAAGCAGCAGCAGAGAACTTCTTCCTGTGACAGCTGCCGAGGGAACTCAAACCCTTTTCCTTCAGCCTCTCTGGTCTGACACAAGGCCAGGTTCCCAGATACCCCAGCTGGGCATTTGTCACCAGCACCAGGGTGGCAGGAAACAGACAGTACTCCTGACACAGCTCCGAGCTGGTTATGGAAGGAGAGTCTATTTAAAGGAGTTTAAATTAGTTAGAAAGTTAGCCTTTCTAACCTATCTTCCTCTGAAAGGAAAAAAGCCCACCTAAATATATACTCCCAGAATTAGAGCTTTTAACCTGCCTGGCTCCTGCAGCCCATTGTCCAGTGCAATGAGAGCTGTTTCCCTGGAAATGGCAGTGGAGGCTAATTGCTCTTTGAAGCCTTTCCTCCTACAGAGCAGAGCAGCAGCCTCAGAATGCCGTTCCCTTCTCTGACACCTCTCTGTCAGAACAGTCTTCCCAACCTATTTCTCCATGGACAAGCAAGATTCAATCAGAAGCATTTCCCTGCAGAAACCACCCGAGGGTGTACAAAGGGGGAGCTACTGGGGACACACAAGGGGACTGATAGCTCCAGGGGAGCTCAGGGGACCCCTCAACAGTGGGATGAACCTGAAGCCTTCCCTGCAGGTGAGTCAAGGCAGCCAGGCAAAGAAGAAATGCAAACATGAGGAAAAGCATATCTGATGGATGTGGTTTTTTCACCTAAGCTCCTGAGAAGAGCAGGTTGTCAGAAGGCAGAACAGGCATTGCAGTGACAGCTTCTTATTTAATGTAATTGCTACACCTCAGGAGAAAAAAAAAAAAAGCCTTATCATGAGCCAAGATGATTTTCCCCTCAAGAAATCCTTGAGGTTCAGTGTTTCCATTGAGCTCTGCAGAGGAGAGCCCTGCTCTCAGTCAGCAGCTGGGGCGGGGAGGGCACTTCATGGAAAGGGAGGATGCTGGGGCGGAATGTGGACTGGCAGTGCCCTCTTTGGGCACAGCCACGTGTGGGGTGTGCAGCCACATCTCTCCTTCATTGGCTGGGACACACCAGGGACTTTGTTCCTCGCTGCAGCAGAGCCGGGCTGGAGATGCTCATGCACAGCAGGTGTTTGCTCTGGCAGCCTCCCCCTTACTAGCCACAGCCACAGCCCTGCCTGCTGGGACAGACCTGCCAGACCCAGGCACAACGGGAACCACCTGCAAGAGGAGCCATTCAGAGCCCCGTGGCTCCTCCTGCCTGGAGCTCCTCACACAAACCCCACAGAGGGCAGAGATCAGGTGTCTGGAGAAGCTGAGGCGCTTGGATCCATTGAAGAAGCACTTGGAGGGAGTTTTGAGGAGGCTTTGCCAACTCAGGAAAGGGATCTGGAGCTGTGCCAACAACGTCCCTGCAGTTTGAGTCAAACGTCTGCATGGGCAATATCCCCACAGCCTTGCTCTGCTCCACCCCTTCTTGTCTGCAGGTCTGGTCAGGATTTCCAAGGGGAGAGACCCCGATGGAGACAATTCCTGGGCTCTTTGCTACACAACAGCACTGTGAGCAATCATCTCCGAGGTTAATTAGATAAGGTTCTCCAACAAGGCCTCTGGCAGAGCAGGATTTCCTTTCCTCTACATTAAGCCCTTTTTTACCCTCTGACAGGTCTCAACATCACAGTGCCCCCATGGCACCTCTGACTATTACAGGGGATCTCCTGCAGGACATCAGGGCTGAGCTGCAGAGAACCACAAGCAGTAGAGAAAGAAATAAGAGCTGAACAAGTTTAGGAATCATCAGCTCTAGAAGCAGCCCCACAGTCCAGCTGTGCTCGTGCCCAGAGCTGCATGAACAGTGCATGGTATTGGAGTCACAGCAACACCTCTGGCTACAAGCCCGACACATTCCACAGGGTCTGGAGATGCCTCAGAGCTTTAAGAGGCACCACACACAAGAGAAAAAAAGGACAGCATTGTCTGTGTAGCACAACAGGACTATTTGCTTGCAAAAATTACATGGTTTCTCCATGCCTGGTGCTTGGTTACCAGCCTGAATGGGCTGGGGGCAAATCCAGCCCTGCAGGCGAGGAGCTGGACAGCTGGGAGGACACAGCCTTGTTAATCTCTGGAGCAAGCCAAGCTACTGCTCCCGAGGGCCAGGGCTAATCTAGACAGCCCTAAACAAAGCAGCTGCTTTCTGCCAGCTGCAGCCTTGTCAGGGAGAAGTGCAGGACAAGGCCTGAATGGGATTAGTGCCGAGGAAAAAGAGATCCATCTGTACCTTGGCTGCTGCCAGTGATGTGCCTGGGGAAGGGTCTGCCCTGCCTGTCCATGTGTTGCTGAAGGCCAGGAATGTCTCCATGGGTCTGCCAGGAAGTGAGCAGGTCTCCAGGCACATATCCCTTCTGATCTCCTAGCACAATGAAAAGGGAGGCGGGCACCAGGGGTGGCCAGGCAGCATCCATGGAATCTGCTGCCTCATGCATCCATGTGCCTCACAGCAGAAATGATGGACTTGTCCTCGTGGCACAGCCAGTGCTAATGGTTTCTGGGTAGCTATAATCATTGTGGATCAGACTGACATTCCCACTGACCAGCCCCAGGATAAGGTCACAAGCAGGCAGCTGTAAAACACTAATCATCCCCACCCTACCCCCTCACTCTTTAGCCAAGCCAAGAGCTCCCACCAGCCCATCTCCCTGGGGAAAGAATCACACTGTGAGGAAGCAGCCCCTGGCTTCTCTCGTTCCAATCTATTCCAGCCTCACACTTCCCTGTTATCCTAAGAGCCCGACTCCATTTCAGGGGTTTATCAAGCATGTGACTTAAGCTGCTGAAGAACACAATGGTCCGAGGCTGTAAAAGCCACCCCAACAGCACAGGTACTTGTTCCTGTAAAGTGCAGTGAGCTGCAGAAGAGCTTTTTCATTAGTGACCCACATTTAAAGCTGAGCTCCAAACCACCCCAGCACAGAGCAGCAAAACTGTGCTCCATGATCAGCCCTTTGCAAGGGAAATATCCCCTCCCTAGAACAGGCAGCATAGCCCTCAGCCCCAGCCAGGAACCAGCTCCGGGCTGAGGTTACTCCTGCATGATTTCAGAGGATTCTAGAGCCCAAAAGCAGCTCTCAGGGCTGGGAGACACAGCAGGGACTGAGGCCAGGACGTATCTGGGCTGAAGGCTGTGTGATCAGGTGAGTCTGGAACAGTGCAGCCCTGCAGGGTGGGGGTGGAGAGGGAGTGCTGGGTAGATCCCTACCCAAGGGACAATACAGACTTTATCCAGCCACTTCCAGGGCTCTCTGAAAAAATCCTTGGAGCATGGGAGCACAGACATTTACCCCGTCAGCCCTTGGCCCTTAGGAGCATCCACCTTCATCACCCCCCACTGCTACCCTTCTGAGGAGACCCTGCCCTGCACTGGTCATGCACACAGAAAACAAACCAGGCAGAAAAAGGAGGAAAAGACCCTGCTCTCCATCCCTGTGCAGACCCTGCTGTCCAACCTGATCTCCCCACCAACTCATCTGCATCCACAGCCTCTGCTCCTCAGCTGCCTGCACGGTCCAGGAGCCGGCAGAGAGCCAAGATCCCGGCTCCAAGACATTAACCTGATTCCTTGTGACTGGGTAACCCTTGCTCAGCCCACTCCAGCCTCCCCCAGGGCTGGCAGGGCTGTGGTGCTGCACAACCGCACAGTGCCACAGCTCCAGACAGCTTGGGTTGCTCCTTCCACTTCTGTGGCTTAATGGAAATGCATAATAAGATCTCAGCACGAGCTGAGGAAATTGCCTTCCTTTATCATGCCAGTGCCTTGCCCAGGCTAGTTGGGGAAGGAGAACACAAGCAACAGCTAGAACACTCTTCTCCTGCTGGCAGCAGAGCCCAGCAGTGAAGGAATCAGCAGCCCCTTTCCCCCTCAGATTTCCATTTCATTTGCATTTTAAGTTTGGGGACTGCTGAACTCGAGCCCTATAGAGGGCAGGGGATGCTCCAGGGCCAGATTCCTGCTCTGCAGGTCAGTCATGGAGAGGGAAGACATGCTCCCTGCAGCCCCTGCTCACCACATCACAAGGCATCACCAAGTGCACAAGGAAGAGGTCAGGATCAAGAAACAAAACCAGAAACCCTCTGGCAGCATCCTGGCACGTTCAGCCTAGGAAGAAGGAGGTCACGCTTCTCCATGGATACTTGGACAAGGATATTAAAGAGGATCATCACAGCAGGCAGGCAGTGGTCCAAACTCACTGGTTTCAGGCATTTCAGAAGCCAGGACTTGCCTGCAGGAGCTCTCAGAAATTATCCCAACAGCACAGAGTTCACTGCAGCACCAGAGGCTCTTCCTGCAAGATCCTCCATAACAAATGTCCCAGTAGCATTCCAGATGGCAAATCCATCCAGGCTGCCATCCCTACCCACTCCTGGGAGTGTGGAACACTTCCTGTGCCCACAAACAGGAACTATGGATCAGACTCAACTGGAGACGGTGGCTGGGTACAACTGCATCCTTGGCAGGCTCAGCAGGGCTGAGGAGGAGGAGGACCATCTCAGGAGGCTGCCACAAGATAAAACTGGAATATTTTGCAATAATTTGTCAAAGTCTGGAGGAAACACAGGAGTTTTGGCAGTGCCTCTGGAGCCAAACCAAAACCAGGACCTCACAGTCCTATACACTCACCCCCACAGATCCCAGTCCCATGTGAGGGGAAGGGGAGCAGCTCTGTTTCCCCATTTTCCAATGGTCCTTGGGAAGCATAACAAGTTGAAGGCAGTGGTTTGGCACCTTGATGAATCTCCAGCATATTTCCCTAAAGAGCCATCAGGGAGCCTCTCCTGAAGGTGTTGCTGGTGTAGATGGCAAGACACAGCCTAGTGGTCCATGAGCTGGAGAGAGGAGAGCTGCTCCATCCTCAAAACACAGGAGGCTGCTCCCTTCTCTCAACCTGACCCCAGCTGGAGACAAAATGGAGATGAAACTGGATGAGGGTGGTAGGTGTTGCAGTCTCCTCATTCCTGTTTGGACACTCTCCCAGCACGGGACTGGAGGGCTCTGCCCCACAGGCCAGCTCATCCTGGAGGAGCCAGTGTCCCAGGTAAACAGCTCAGCTGCCTTTAGAGGAATTGGTCACAGGGCTATATGTCAGCAGAGCTTCAGTTCAGCATGTCTGCAGCTCTGAGCAGCAGCCTGTGCCAGGGAGAGAAGGGAAGAACACAGCCCGAAGCCATCACGCTGCACAGATGCCATCCCTGGTGCTGGTAGCCTGAAGGACGAGTGTGTATGGCCTCGTTTGCTTTGGCCTCATTGATTTTCTGCAGCTCTACCCACAGTGAGGTGGCTTGTCCAGCCTTGCAGGAGCTCTGGAGCAGGATGAGGACACCCAGATCCTTACAGGACAAATGAAAGGGAACAACTGAGATAGCAAAGGCACCAAGGGACATTTGAGTTGACACAGCCATGAAGAGAGGATGACATTCCTTCCCCTGGCCTGTTTTCATGCCGCAGGATGGGGACTGCCTTGAGCAAAAGCTGGGGTGGCTGGGTGAGAATCAGCTCCTGGTATCCCTGGGAGGCAGGATCCACCCAGAGCCAGCCCTGGCTGTCACAATCAGGCTTTTCAAGCCTCTCAGATCCCAGCCTGGAAAGCAAACTGCAGCAATTACCAGCTCTTACTGCTGTGAATGGCAACACTCTGTAAATAAACTACATCTCGGAAATTAATAAGCATTGCCTAATTGGGGTTTAGCATCTTAAATTCCTGAAAATCCTTGTAAGACGACAGAAAAGGAAGAAGGGAAGATATTTACTTGGCTGGAGAGCCCTAATCCAGCCCTAGCAGTAGGCAGGACACCCGAGGAGACTCAGCCCTGTCTGTTACGGGGTTGTCATGCTCCAGCACTGGGATATGTCCGTACATCCCAGGGTCAGACGAATCTTACTCCTGGCAGTAGAGCAGCAGTGCTGCAAATGGCTTTTAAATACCAAGCTAGAGCTCAACTGCTTCCAAGGCAGATCACCAGGGATGAAGAGAGACCAAACCAGAGAGCAGCCGCCAAGCTGGGCCTTTGTACACGAGGCAGAGAACCTTTGCAATTCAGCTTTTGCACTGGAGGAAACTCAGTGTTCCTCTCCTCCTCCTGACAGCTCTTTGGTGTGTCCCACCATCACCACGGTGAGAGCTGGATGAGCTTTGGTTACCTGGGAGCACTCAGAGCCTCTGGTGCCATGTGGGGAAATAATTTTGCAGCCAAAATCCTGCACAGATTCCCATCAAATGATTCCCCTGGCACCAGGCTGGCAGCTTCCTCCGGGCTGCCACCTCTCCCATGCCAAATCTGCTCCATCCAGCTCCGAGCAATCTGTCCCTGTGCAGGGAGCAAGGTGTTGTCCAGATCTTTCCCCTGCCTGGAGCACACATGGACTTGTGCCTGATGAGAAGCAAGTCAGAGCCACACTTCTGTGTGATGCTGATATTTTTACTTTCCTTCAAATCTCTCCCAGCTGCCTCCCAGACACCCCAGGGTTCCCAAGGGGCTCTGTCTCCCAGCCTGTTACTGGGAGATCAGAAGACAGATAACTGGGACAAGAGCATTTTCCAGACATCCAGCTCCCTGGGGCTGATCCCTGAGGATCCCCCAGTGCCTGCCGATGGACACGCATCCCATGGCACACAGAACTGGCATTGCCGTGGAGCCACTGTCCCCCTCCCTGCTCCTCACACAGGTATCCTGAAGGTTAAAGCACTAATCCCCTTTTCTCTTGCTCTTGTCATTAACACATCCAGGTGAGCAGCAAACACAGCCCCTGACACTGAGCACTGGTTTTCCTCTCCACTAACTCCTGGGGGCCCGGCATAGAGAAACCTTAATGGATCCAATACAACTCCCAGCGCAGAGCAGCTCCACTGTTTGATGCAAAGTTTAATTTGATTTCTCACTTGAATAGCTGAGACATCCTTGATGCACATCCTTCAGCTCCTTCCAGATAAATCTGCTGCATACAATTAGCACCAGGAGTCACCTGCATTTCACCAGCCTTCCCCTCCACTCCAGCCTCCACCAGCACCTCCCAGGGCTGCAGAGCAACCCCACTCCCACCTTTGGAAAGGCTTTTCCATAGCATTTGCCCTCCTCTAACAAGGGGAAAGATGGGGTTAAACAGTGGCAGCAATCAAGGAGAGCTGATGGAGGGGGCAGAGGCCAAGGCAGGAGCTGCAGCAGCTTTCCTAGCTCAGTCTCCAGTGGCAATTCCTGCAGGACCACAGTCCAGGGCAGCAGCATTCCTTGCTGCCCCGAGCCACTCTGTTCCTCCCCAAAAGCAGCTGCATTTCAACAAGGCTTGGGTCAGCTGTACAGCCCCTGAAGAGCAGCAGAGCACAATGCTCTGGAAACAGAGAGCAAACGCTGTGATTGCCAAGAAAATACGGGAAGCACAGGTGGGAACATGGTGTTCCTTTTTTTCTTTTTGCTTTTTGTTTTTTAATATAAAAGTCTGGAGGTTTTTCTGGTATCTCTTTTCAGGACACCCTGAAACTTCAGCCTACAATCCCCAAAGCCTGGGGAGCACAGACCTGCTGAACCAGAGCCACTGTTGGGGCAAGAGGGAGACCCACAGCTTTCCAAAGAGAGAAAGCTGAATAAGGAGAACAATGTTGTCCTGTACCAACCACAGTGATGCACGGGCAAAGCTCTCACCTGAGACTGGAGAGTCCCCACAGGCTCTAGCTGTTTTCTGTCTGGTTCAAAACTCACTGGTGAGCCAGCTCGACTGAATCCATTCCCTTCCCAGAGCTCTGAAGCACAACAGTTGATTTAAAAACCTTACAGCAAACTGTTGGGGAGTGAAAAATGGATTTTCAGGCATTAAAGCACAGAGCAAGGAGCAAACAGACACCTTTGATTGAGAAATCAATGCCGGGGTTTTGCAGCACTTCACACTAAGCAGCGGCAGAGCCCTGTGCGCGCCTCATCCCTGCAGGGCAGGGAGGGAGAAAAACCAGCAGAAAGCAGAGAAACTAAACACTCCAATGCTTCCCGTGGCCTTACCAAAGCCAAACATAACATGTTTTCAAAAGAGACCCTTCAGATTATAAACTGACAGGGAAAGGGGCCATGCCAGACCTTTCAGAGGGGGCTTCACCTGGCTGCTCTCGAGGCTGAGGGCTGGTCTCTCCTCACCCCCTTCTAACCAAGGCCCTGATCCAGTGGGTGACATTCCTGCCCATGGCAGGGGGTTGGAACTAAATGGCCTTTAGGGTCCCTCCCAACCCCAACCATCCTGTGATTCTCTGATCTCTTCCAGCCCACTTCATGAAGTGATCCCCACCCAGGGCAGCACACAGGAGCTCCTGCTGCTCTGTGAACCAGCCCTGGGTGCAAAAAAGAAAAAAAAAAAAAAGAAAGAAAGAAAAAGAAAAAACCTGAAAAATATTAAAAGCAGAGCCTGGGATTGATGAAGATGCCTGAGGGAAGGAGCAAGTCA
Organism: Falcunculus frontatus; assembly: GCA_013398115.1. Taxonomy (NCBI): domain Eukaryota; kingdom Metazoa; phylum Chordata; class Aves; order Passeriformes; genus Falcunculus; species Falcunculus frontatus. Next base: position 133,872 of record VZRV01006021.1, read on the forward strand.
CAAAGGGAAGAGCAGGACCAATCCCTGCACCCAAAAGGGATGTTACAAGCAAGAGAGACAAGCTGACAAATTAAAACAGACCATGAGAACCCCTGATACGTTTTAAAGCCTTCTCTCAGCTTTCTTCTTCTCTTTTGTATATTGAAAATTCATCTTCAATTGCAATCGCAATGCCCCCAGAGGGAAAAACACCCCGGTATAAGGCAGACTTCCCTCTAGGCTACGTGAATCTGTATTACCAGAACAAAAAGCCTTTCATCTCAAAATCATTCCTTTCCAGAGCACTTGACCCAAAAGGAAGTCTCCTTTATTTCTGTAAAAGTCACCTTCTCTCCCACATCCCATGGCCTCAGAAGGGAGCTGGGAGGCAGCTCTCTGCATTCCCCAGAGCCTGCTAAGAGCCTGGAAGTGCCTGCCCTGTGCCCCTCCACCACCCCGCTGCTGCCAGGGCACTGCTGGGGCAGGGACAGCCCCTCTCTTGCAGCACCAGGGTGGCAGCAGATCCTCTGGCCAGCAGCTCAGGGACACCCCTGCTCCCCAGAGAGCTCTCCTGCCCCTGCTAGGCTCGACAAGCCCCTTCTGCCCAGAGAGAGGGACAAAGGGGGACCTTCTCCCTCAGCAAGAGCCAGCGCAGCAGGTGCAGTCACTGGCATCTGACTTGTTTCTCCTCAGATGCTCCAAGCCAGGAGCGCTCCCTTTCCCAGACGAGGCTGCATCCACAGCTCAGGGGTGCCACCAGACACGGCAGATAGAAACCAGCTTGTGCAGGCAGCAGGGGAGATGCTTGTGTCCTGGGAGCTGTCATCGCTCCATGAGGAGCCAGCTGTGATCCGCACCCCCAGCAGTTCCCAGACCCAGGGATGTCCCCATGAGGGCTGAAATGGAGGGGAAAAGGGGTACTGGCAGCAGTTCAGCAGGAGGGGTGGAAAGGCTGTTTGCCACAGCCAGCAGGCAGCCAGGAAGCTGGCGTGGGTGAGACGAGCTCCTGGCTCCCACAGCCATCTGAGATCCAGGGAAATTGTCACGGACAAGGATCTCTGAACCAAGGCTCCCAGCCCAGCTTCATCCTGTGACGGGGCACCACGTGCCAGGAATGTGCACCTCTGCTCTGCCCTGCAGGACATCAAATACCAGACATCTGCCCACACAGGACACAGCTCAGCAAAGCAACCCCAGGCTCATAAAGCCAAAGCCCAGCACAAGTCACTGATTCCATGCTGGGTTTTGCAAGGGACTTGCAGTGTAATGTCGGGAAGGACAGCAGGGCTCATGGAATTACAGCACATTTCTGCCCCTCCAAGCTGAGAACCACCTGGATTCCCAGCGTGCTGGAAAAACCCAGGGACTAGCTGTGCAGAGCTCTGCAAATTCCATGTTTTTAAAGCAGCCCTTGGGGATGTTTGAAGCGCCTGCTGTTGGGATCGCTACACACAGCTCCCGAGCATGAGCTTTGCATTCTCCTGAACACACACACAGGTCTGGGCTACCCACTGGGCTCAGCCACCCTGGAGGGAGCAGGTTTATCAGGCAGGACTGGCAATAAAGGTAACAGTGTTGGTGATGGTTCCTTGAGCTGAATTGCTCTCAGTGCACTGGGGGAGTGACATCCAGTGCAAGATACCCACAGAGTTCTATAGAATAAACACAACCTGCTTCAGTTCATACAAACCAGTCCCACAGAAACATTAAAACCCAACAGTGGGGCTGTCAGCTGCTTCAGGTTGGGCTGATTTCTGCATGCTTTTGGTAGCATTTTTAAGGAGGCTTTTTTTGAGGCTCTTTTCTTCAGCTGACAACTCCCTCAGCCCCCCTTTTTCTGAGAGCCCCAAGAAAAGTGAATCCTTGAAGGAAAATAACTTCCAAATCTCTCAGAGATAGAAAAAGTCCTATTAGACTAATTTTGAGGATGCAGGGAGGAGAAAGCTCAAGCTAAACAAAGTAGTGGAAAAAATGATTTATTAAAGTAGTGGATGCTATCAGGGAAGCAAGCAATTTCCTGCAAGCACCATAGCCCATTCTACTACAACAGATCTGTCTCACCTTCCTGGCAGTGTTCCCTCTCCCTGCCCCCAGAGCAGCTCCAGTGGTGTGATCCCCTTCAGTGACCCATTAGCAGCCACGGCACATTTGCCATCGTGTAAGTGGCAGCAGCAGCAAACATAACACTCTAAATAAATTTTCAGCGGCTGCAGAGTGGTGTAATTAATCACAGGGTGTTTCACAGGCAGCAGCAGGCAGGGGAATGCACAAGGCTGTGGGAAAAGGGACATCAGGTCCCCCTTCTGCTGCCTGTCCCCACCCTGCCTGCCAGAGGTGACACAGGAGCCGAGGGCTAAGACCAAGCAGCAGCTGGAGTTGAGGTCAAGCTCAGTTTCACAGCTCATCCCAATTTGTGAGCTCCAGCAAGTGACTGTGTCCCCAGCCTGCTTCATTTGGGCACATCCTTGGTCAGCAAATAAACAGCCCTTGCTGTCAGTGCCTGCAGAGGTGTAAAGTTAATCCTGCCCCAAGCCCACTCCCTGCATCTTCCTTTTCCCACATTCCCTGAGAATCAAGACCCGCTGACATAGAGCAGGAGCAGATGAGGAAGGAACAGCGTTAAACCTCCTGAACTGGATCCCTCCAACTCCTTCCTTGGCAGACAACCAGCCCTCAGCTCTCCCTCCCTGCAGTCTCTCCTCCTGCACTCCCCGGGAAGGCTCCTTTGGGATGCTGGTTCCTGCTGCCCACCCCGCAGCTGAATCACTGGGGATTGCTTGGTAAGCCTCAAATTTTCCTGAGTTTAGGCCACAGCACACGCTGTCAGCGTGCCTTGCTGCCTGACAGCCGGATCCCCAAGGTCATCAGCAGAAACAAATGGAATAGCCCGGCCATGGGAGAAGCCTCAGACAAACCCCACACCACCACCACTTCAGAAAGTCATTAGGGACTCTTGAACTCACCAGGATGGCACAAATGGCAAGCTGGGAGCCTGCAGGACTTCTCTAGGGGGAGCTGACAGATGCCTTGGCTCTCTGCTCCTCCCATCTCACATCGTCCCTCATCCAAGGACACTGGCCCACGTGGAGGTATCCTCCTGCTTCAGAGGGGCGCTGCCCTCACCTGTAGAGACAGACAATAAACAGGTTTTGTTTCCTGATGCTGAACAGAAAACTAAAGTCTTAAAGGCTGTGGTGGAGTTGAAGTGTCAGCATTCACGCTGAGCCCCGAAACCAAGAACCTGAGACAATCCTCCTCTTCCTCCCTTGTTTCAGCCCCACTCCCTGCTCTCTCTCTTGAAGTCTAGCATCCCTCCTGCTCTGACTGGCTGCTGTCTCCCTGAGCAACACCAAAGCAGTGCTGAGCAGAAGGAAAAAAAGATAATATATATATAGCAGCCTTTGAGCTACGCTTTTAATATTTAATCCTTCTTTTTCTGCCGGAAGAAAGGAAATTCCTTATGCTGTCTGGGCTGCAACCTCACCACCACACCCCTGAGCCTCAGAAAACCCTGGCTGCCAGCCCCTCTAGGCATGTGGGGAGAGCAAGGCTCATCTCCCACCCACCCAAACCTTTCTGCTCTGACATTCCCTGGTGCCAGTCAGGAGGTGGCATTGAGGGGACAGGGAGGGCTTAGCAGCTGCCTCCGAGCTACAGAATTCAAGATGTGGCAGAGAATCCCTGCACTGAGCTCCACAGGCCACTCAGATGCCTCCATGGATCAATTCCGGTGGAAATTTATCCCGGAAAGGTGACAGGTCAGCAGCCACCGGGTCACCCTGAGTGACACCTGCCAATCCCTGCCATCACACTCCGTGTCAGAACCAGCCGCCATCCCACCCGCACACCAGCTATCCATCAAGCATCATCTGTGTCAAGCTAGCTTTTATTTTTAAATTTACCGTCTGTAAAGTATTTTGGCTTTAAATTATTCCGCAGCCTCCCTCGGTTCGGCGGCGCTTCCCCGTCTAGACAGAACAATCTTGTTGTCAGTGAAACAGATTCACCCTGACATCCCCGCCGAGATGCTGCTGCTGTTTCGTGGAAAGGAAAAGGGCTAAAAAGCTCTTTCTTTACAGTTTTGAAACATGATTCCTGTCCATTCAACTTCAAACAAACACCTCAATAAATAATCCTGCTGTCTCGGGTTTGATCTCTCCATGTTAGGAAGCGGCACGAATGGCTCAGCATCAGTGGGATCCCCCATCTCCCACTGCTGCTTCCAGTGTGCCTGCCCTCCTAGGAGCAAGGAATTCCCACCTCTCCTGTTCTTCCAAACCCACCTGCTTTGGCTCTCTCCCAGGCTGTAAACCAGGCTGGAGTGGGGAGATCCCTATGGCAGCAAAGTCCCTGCTCCCAAGCACTGACCTGGATCCTCTGTTGGCTGCAGGATAAGCCTTGGGTGGCTGGGTGGGAGATGCAGGAGAGACATCAGCAGCCTGAAAGAGACATTAAACCAAGTCAAAATAGATCTTGCATGCCAGCTTTGTTGCCAAGGCTCTGCCAGCATGAAAGACTACAAATACTTCCTTTATAATTAAAAAAGCACTTTTCCCCCTTGTTCACCAAAGCAAAGATAAACCAGAGGGAGTGTTCAGCAGCACCTCGTGTCAGCCTGTGGTACTTGGAGAGAGAAAACAGCCTGATCCAGCCAGAAATAGCATTGTTCCCCTTTTGCTCTGCCAGTGACACATCCTTGATGTCTGCAGTCAGAAGTGACAAGTACCAGTTGGGCATCTTTCCATCTCCTCTCCTGGTAGGGCAGCCACCCACATGGCAGCAGGGAGGTGATCTCCACCTTGTGTGGGGCATTCCCTGCCTGGGCATCACCCAGGGGAAAGGCACGGCCCCAGAACTCAGCCCCGGAGGAGCTGGGCACACACACAGTCACACAGGAACAGAGGGGCCTCCATGTGAGGAGCAAGAGCTCAGCCCCAGGGATGCTTCTCAAGGGTGCCTGTGGCCAGGGGAGGCTGGAGAAGAGCTGAACACAGCAACAGGCACATCTACAGGGTGGCAAAGGGCCATATTAGCTGATTCTATTCCCAAAATGCCTCCAGACCTCCAGGAGGTGCCCAGTTCAGAGCAGACTGCATCATCCCTTCTGTGTCAACATTTAATCCCAGCGCCAGAGCATCACACCATAAATCAGCTGCAAAAGTACCATGCACAGGAGGAGACACTCACCTCTAAATAGTCAAGCAGAAAAAACACCTCTGAATATTCAAATGGGAAAAATGAAGTTGTGAAACAAGAAGGGCTCTCAGTGCTCTTTGCACAGGCACCCACGTCCAGCAGCGCAATGGGAAGAGCTACACCAGGAAAAGCTTCTGGGCAGCTCCACACCTGCTTCATGTGACGTACAACCTCATGAACTCGTTCCTGTCCTGACCTCTGTGGAGATACGGAAGTTCCCTTCCCCCAGCTCTGGGAGCAAGCTGGCTCTGTCCCACAGGGAACAGCAATCCTGGCTCTGCCAGAGCCAAAGCCCCGCATTTGGAGCAGCCCCCAGCACACCCACCCCAGTCAGGAGCAGATGGCCCCGGGATCCAGAGAGGCAAAGCAGAGCGGGGGAAGATCCCACCATCCCAGAGATGTGCCGTGCAGAACCAGCCCTAAGGACTGCCTGTACCAGGGAAAATAGCACCAGGAACGCATGGCAAACAGCAGATGGATGTGGCCTTTCCTGGGTGCACAGATCCCACACAAGATCCTCCACAAGCACAGAGCCCATGGATGGCTGAGAGCATCCTGCAGCAGCACTTTCTGCCTCTCCCTTTACCCACAGCAGTATTTCACCAGCTGATTAATTCAGTGAGGTTTTGCCCCAGATCTGGGGCACCAACAATTGCTTCTTTGAGGTGCGTTGAGCACCTGCTCTCTCTGTTGATGGAGAGCTGAGAAAAGTCCTCTCCTCAGCCCCTCCACCTGCACCAGCCCTGTTGATGCCCAGATCCATGATAAATGGAGCTACAGCTCCAGTGGAGTGTTTGCTGTCCTCTCGGGATGGAGGTGTTAATGCATGGGCTGAGCTGGGAGAGTGAAGTGCTGGGAAATGATGCAGAAAGCTCATTAGCACGTCCTTAATGGCCCTGAAATTGCTATGAGGGCCTCAGGCAGCTCTCCTCCCCCTGGGTGGGAGGAGCCATTCCTGTCAGGGCACCTCTGTGCTTGGAGCCAGTGTCTCCACACCGGGCACTGGCTCAGCTCAGCACATCTGCTCCAAATCCAATGACTCCAGGAGGAGCCGCTGGCATCAAGCACCCAGATTTTACTGAAACATGCTGCTACTGCCCTCTGTGAGGAGAGGCAGACTGTGCCTCACTTTCCCTTCCTGTATTGAGGAGCTGTGACACCTTCCATCCACCTCGGTGAAGATCTCCTGCTCTTAATTCTTTTTCTGCGCTCACAGAGCTTCAGTGATACATTTTGGGGGATTTTCAGGCAGTTCAGAGATGCTGACTGAATTTCCAAGGTCACCCAAGCACATCAACACATCAGCACAGAATCCCAGAATGGTTTGGGTTGGGTGACACCCTAAAGCTCCTCTCATTCCAGGGACACCTTCCACTAGACCAGGTTGCTCCGAGCCCCACCCAACCTGGCCTTGGATACTTAACACATCCTGGGTGTCCCGGTGCTCTCTCCAGTGGGAGATGGATGTGGACACTGCTCCAGGCACGTCTCCTCCAACACACACTGATCAAGCTCAAGTGCTCAAGGCACAGGTTGGATCGAAGGAGCAATTCTGCTTCCCCAGAACTGGGGCAAAACCTCTCTGATTTAACGAGCTGGGAAAATGCTACTCCTGGGGAAAGAAGGGGGTACAAGGCAGGAGCAGGTCCTGTGTTCCGACTTTAAGCACTGCATCACAGTTCCACTTTCATGGCACCGGGCACCTGCACTGAAGGGATTTGATGACTCCTGAGAAATGCCAAGCCAAGAAGCTTTTAAGAACTCCTGAACTACCTTTTTAAGAGGCAGGGCACATGTGCAACTAATCCAGTCTTAAAACTAATGATTTAATTTACCTTAAGAGAAGCAAGCCAGCATAAATTAATATCTCCCAGTAGTATAACATACGCATGTTTTATCTAGAGATTATGTTGATTAAATCATCAAGTGCCATAACCTTCCCTTCGTACCTCAATAAGTTGGAGAAAAAAAAAAAATCCCTAAAAATGTAGATACAGCCTTCTAAGCCACAGGAAGGAAGTGCACGTTCAACTCCAAGCAGTCTCCTGGCTCAGCAGAGCGCGCACAGGAGACTCCCCACCCTGGAAGAAGCTGCTCCAGCTGGTGTGGTACCAAGAGGTAAAATAAAGCTCCGTGTTCCTTGTGGAAGAGGTGCCAGGAGATGAAGGAGCTCAGAGGCACACAGGAGTTGCACTTCTGGGGTTTCACTCTACAAATGGAACTGAAGAGGTCAGATCTGGCTCCTCCAGGCGCTGTATCTGCTTTCAGGATACAAGACACCAGTGCCATTAGTCATGCGAGCTGGAAATTCCAGTGGCTCAGACCCACCACGCAGGGAAACAGTGCCTCAGCAGAGAGGAGAAAGCACAGAACCCCCTTTAAAACATCTCCCTCCCACATCTCATTTCTGCTTGTTCCCACCCACCTTGCACTGCGCTGAAGGACTAAACTGATGAATCAACAAGACCTACCTGGACTTTTTCCACCTGCCGGGGGTGGTTTTTCAGACAAAGCCGGTTCCTGCGGGACTCAGCTGCAAAGCGTCTCCAGGTAATCATGCCCAGGCACTTCGGGTTTAATAGCTTTGTGTGCTGGCTGTTTGGATTGCTGGAGAGCCCCTGGGCCAGGCACTTCAGACGCACACCACCTTTTATTCAGAGGCAATTCAGAACCTCAGGCGAGTTTGAAAGCTTCCCTGGAGAAGGACAAAGGAGCTCGTTAAGAGGAGGTGTCCAAGGCCGAAACATCTCCAACAACAGAAAGCCTCTCCCGTGAAACAGCAAACTCTAAACACTGTTTGTACTGACCCCAGACACCAGCAGCAGGTCTCCAGCAAGAAATCTGGATTTACAAGTCAAACCTCAACGTGAGCAACGCAGACTCACCCTCACAGTCCCCGGTGCTTATGTAACAAGTGGATTTTGCAAAGAAAGGGCAATTAACAGATGTTGTATTTGGTTATTGGCAAGTTGGGGCAAACAGCGAGAATCTGCCGGCAGTGCAGGCACCACAGCTCCGTGCCCGTTTCCCCGCAGTGTCATTTCTCCACTTTTGTAAGAGCTTGAGAGCCTTCAGAAGAGAAATGGCATTATTTCAAAAAACATTTTAAAACCAACACGAAGTTGTCAAGAGGAACACTCTGCTCAGTGTCTCAGGCAGAAAACACATCTCCATCCAAACACTCTGTCCCTGGTAGGAAAAATACACATTGTAAAGGATCTGTTTTCAGGTTCTGAAAGAAGGCACGTTCTGAACACGAATTTTCCTCAGAGACGAGACACTGTGTGCTGACTTGCAGCATCACAAATATGGAAGCTTCAAGAAGTTTCCTGAGGTTTTTTTTTATTATTACTCATTTCTGTGTCCCTCAAAACTGCCTGATGATTCAGAGAGCAGAGGAGGGTTGTGTTTCTTTCCATGAACACCTTTAAACTAAAACACAGACCCAAGCCCTTTTCTCCCCTGGAAGCAAACCTCCAAGTCTTACTGACTTCCCTAAAATGATCCAGGCAGAGGAGTGTAATTTAGGAACAATTCTTCACATCCTTCTGATGCTGTTTTACAGTAGAAATAACCTCTCTGACCCTCTCCCTCTGAGAGTGTCTCTGCCTGCCCAGCTCTGAACAGCATTTCCCTTCTAGGCTTTATAACCTCCTCAGCTCAATTAATGGGGCCCCCAAAAGCCTGGGGACTCCATTACTCCTAAATGAAACATCTTCAAAGACATTAATGCCCCTTGTCTTCTGCAGGACCCTCATTCCAGGCAAGGCTGACATTTTGACAGATCTTCACACTCTTCTTCACCGAGGAAATGCACCATTATACAAGGTTAATTTTTTTAGGACTGATAGAAAATCTCTTCCTCTAGGTAAACATAAGACAAACATCTATACACGGTGTGGAATTACATATCAAGCCACTCGGTAAAAGCAACTTATCTGCCAGGAACAAGCCTGACAAATCCTTGGTACAGATGTCTTTCTTTCCCCACTTTAAATTGCACACGGAGGCCTCCAAGTTCAGGGGAAGGGAGGGGGTTCCCCTCATTGATCATCCCCATCCTGCCCGTGCTTCCACCTCCCTGCTGAGACAGCTGCCTTTGGAAAGGAGGATTTGGAGAAGATATCCAGAGGAAAGCCTCATAAAAAGAAAAAAAAACATGACAGGGAGGTTGCCTGAGCTCTCCTCTCCCTGCAGGGGCTGGAGGTGTGCTGGGAGAGCAATGCTGTCTGCAAATGGCACCTGTGCCATGTGTGCCCCTGGCAGAGCCCATGGCAGAGGATGCTCAGCTCCCCAGTGACAGTGACCAGCAGAGCCACGTCACTGCTGCTGCTGCTCATTCCCCAGGAGAAAATTCGACTGAGGGAATTGTTCCTTACAGACCCGACCTACAAGCATTTGCTTTCTGGTTTTGAACACATTCCCCTCTCCCCCCAAGCTGGGGGGAGAAATCTTTCACAGCAGATCAAAGCCCACAGATGTCAGATGGTTTCTCTTCCTCTCCTTTTGCAATCCTTTAGCTGCTTGATGCCCTGGGGGAGCCAGAGGTGTCAGGGACAAAGTCCATGCTCTCTTCAGGATGGATTTCATTGTTTTTAGCTAATGAGTTCCACCTTGGAGAGTGAGATCCTCCTTTCCAAGAGCCACAGGTCCTCTCTGAACTTCACCTAGAATCTGGATGGACATTGCCACTCCACACCCAACATCCTGGACAAACAAATGATTAATTATCCCCAGGGAGCTGCCATCCATCAGCCGATCATGGACAGATCTGATTAACAGAACATCCCCGTGATCTCCACCTACTGCCAAGGGAAACATGCTCTCTTTCAATGGTTTATGCAACCAGCTTCTCACACTCAACCACCAAATGTAGCTGGTGAGCTCAGTATCCAGAAACCATCCAGTCACCTGCTCCGGAGCGAGCCTTGGCCTGTCCAGCTGGATGGAGAAGGGACAAGAAGGTGACACTGAAGAGACGATGCGCTCAGAGGTGTAGGTGAAGTTCTGACATAACCAAAAACCCTACAGCAAAGCTTGAAGGAAGGATAAGTTGCTCTCAAGCCCAGAGTAAAAGCTAAGTTGAGGAAGGAGAAAGTAATTTCTAGGTGAATTATAGAGCCAGCTCTCAGCCTTTGGCTGATCATTGCTCTCCTGTGCCTCAGCCTGCCCAACTGAGTCATCAAGTTTGTTCTCATTTACTTCTCTCTGTGGAAACCTTTGAGATTTGTATTTCAAAACCACTTTGGGGGTAAAATCAGTGGTGAGACAGGCAGCAGCAGGCATCAGATGCCCTTCACAGCAGCACCCAATGCAGGAAAGGAGGATGCTCTGCACTGATGCTGGGCTGGCTCCTCCCGCCTGTTCTGCTCAGCAGCTGGCGATTGCCACAGCAACAGGAAACAGAGGAGAAAAGTATTTCTCCAGAATGGATTCGCTTGCTTTTAAGTAAATGAACATAGGAGAGTTTGTTTATAAACGTCAAGAGCAGGTTGGTGTGAAATTGGAAATGTGAGAGGGGTTTGGGTCGGTGAGCAGCACGCGGGGTGAGGGGATGGAACACCTGAGCCAGGTGTGGATCCGGAGAGCTGTGGAGTCTCAGCACTCAGGAAGCCTTGTCACTAATGCAGACAGTACTGCTCATCCCCTCTGTCCCCAAACTCCACCATAGGGCTGAGCTAGAGTGATCTGCCTTCTCAAAAAAAGACCCTAGTGCTGGAGTTGCAACCCCATTGCCAGCCGAGCCATGTAACCAGACAGCAAACAGGGGCAGGGAAGTCGAGCAGGAGCCTGCCTCTCAAAACGTTTGAGAGGCTCATTAACCCAGCTAACTGCACGGGAGCAGCACTGACACCATGCCACCGAATCTCCTTTGTAACAACACCCTGAAGGACTCGAGCATTTGGCTGGAGCTCTAAGGGACACAGGAGCTCTCAGGAGTCCAGTCCAGCCATGCCAGGAGTGAGAGCGGGCAGCACATCCCAAAAAACACAGATGGTAAAAATCCAGTTCTTGGATGAACAGCGAGGCTCTCCATGCACTCTGATGATGATGATGGCTGGGTTAAACACCCAGGCAGCAAAACTCACCCGCACTGCCTGCCCTCCCAGCTGCCCCTTCCAGCAGGCATTCGGGACACAGCTGCTCCCTAAAGGAGACCTAGGGGGAAGAGCTAAAGAAGCACTTTGAACAGTCACATTTTTGTGATTGTCCTGGCAGCCCCTTTACAGCACACTCAGCTCACTGAGGGAACAACTGCAGCCAGACAAGTGACAGGCAAGGTCGAGGACCAGGACACCTCCTGGGTCAGAGGCACATCCTGCAATCCCCAGTGACAAACCACATACCCTGCCTGGGCCACGCACCACATTCCTCTTCATCTGAAACATTGATTCAAGCAGGTACTTGGCAATAAAAGGCTGCAGAAGCAGTGAAAGGGCTGACTATAATACATTAATTAAATAAAGGTAGCAGTGCCTCAATTTAAGTGAATATGCAACACCACCATCAAACAGGGTGTGTAACACGGCACGGTTGGGTAGCTGGAGGAGAGGGCTCATGCCTCTGCTCGGCTGACTGGCTGCACCCATTAATTACATCCCCATTAGGCAGGCAGGAAATGCTCCCACCAGCAGCACCTTCCTGCTCTGTCATTCAGCCCAGGAACATGACAGATAGAGCACCCGCCAGGCAGGATGGATAGGGAGAAACCCCTCTGCTCGGAGGCTGTGCGGGTTATTGATACCATGGGTTAGGTGACAAGAGGCCCTGCAGGCCTCGGGAAGGCCATAGCCAGCATCTGAGGCTGTTCCCATCTATTACAAGGCACGTGGATGAGATTCCCCCCAAGGCCCTCAGCACCGGGGTAGCAGAGGCTGGCATGAGCCAGCTCAGCACATTCTACCGCATCCTTCATGCTCCTTTTGGCCCTTGTCTGATTTCAGAGCAAATGAAACCTTCAGACTTAACTTTGAGAAAGCCAGATTAGGGCTGAGAGGTGCCCAGCCCTGCTCACTGCTCCACAGACTCCTCACTGGGCCCTGGCACAGGGTGCCCAGAAAAGCTGTGGCTGCTCCATCCCTGGAAGTGTCCAGGCCAGGCTGGACAGGGCTTGGAGCAACCTGGGATAGTGGAAGGGCTGGAAGATGATCTTTAAGGTCCCTTCCAACCCAAACCATTCTGTGATTCCATGATTCCCTCCAAGGACAGTCCAGGATCTGCCTTCCACACCTCACCTTCCTTGCCCAGACACACCACACAGGCAGCCCAGGTATGAGAGCACCAACATTGCAGCTTTGCACCCCAAAATACCTGCTAAATACTCCCCTTCACAGCACCTGGAAATGGCAGACAAGCACCTGTGTCTGCTCAGATGGATGAAATCCTCCAGGAGCAAAGCCCTGCTGTGGCAGAGCCACTCACTGGATTGCCACCACTTGTCCCTTCCTTGGAACAGACACTGCATTTCTCTATTTCCCCCAGATTTTCAAAGCTCTTGCCAAAATCGTTATTCCAATGAAAGAGGAAACAAATCAATAGTTTTGAATTCTCTCAGGGGAGAATGAGACCAAGAAGCTGAGGCAGGGCTGGTAACAACCCTACCATGTTTTATTTCCCTTTCCTGAACTGCAAAACTCCAGGCTTGGTCCAAATGAGGCCTAATCAATACTCTAATGCTGAGATCCCATTACACACTGAGCATCCCTGGGTCCCAGGTTAACAGGTCAAACTCTCCTTCATGTCTTAGTTTTCCAGACAGTCTTAAACCAATTGTTTCAGCAATTCCCAGTCTCAACGGATGAGATTTTTACTACCCCAGAAACCCTTTCCAACAGAATCTTTGCCTCCTGCTTTTATACTCATTTTGTGCAACTGCATTACACGATTTAGTATCATCAGTATTCAGAGTCTTCCCCATTATGTGGTGCCTCATGATGTGCGAGGTTTGAAATATTTCTTCTCTAATCACATCAGAAAAAAAATATTCCTGTGGCTATTAGGCAGTGTTACTAAATTGTAGTTCATGGGCCAAAGGGTATTTCTTCTCCAAAAGGAGTAGTTCTTCTGTGTTAACAGGAGCTGGACATGATCAAGCAGCTGCCTTCAACTGTCTGACAGAAATCAATTAATTGTTTATCAAACACCCTGCAAAAAAAAGGAAAAAGCCCAAAAGAACAAAAAGCTTGACTTACCTCCTCATTTAATGATGGAAGCAGATATGGAGCTCCATCCATGTGTCCTGAGCCTGTTCTCCAAATCCATGTCAGCCAGTGCCACCAGTCTGTTCACTTTAAAACCCTTCAGTCATCAGTTCCAAACAGGATTTAAACCACCAAGCAGAAACCTTGAATGAAGACATCAATTTTCCTCCTGGACTTGCATTTATATTTATTTTTGTTAAAGCTTGTTAGCTCTCATGACCTGGGCTGGCCATTAAACCTGCAGAGACCTGCAGGCAGTGACCACCCTCCAAAGAATCCTAAACTCAATAAAAATAAGGAGCATTAATAAAGTGAAATGAAAAACGTACATTTCATCGCTATTCTGCCTTTTCCCCCCCCCCCTTAAGATTCGGGGCAGAACATGGGGATGCAAATTAGAACTAAATGAAAAATGACAAAGCTACCTGAGGCATCCAGAGAACTGATAGCTTTCAAATGTGAGATTGATGGAATAAATCAGCAGCTGCTTCCCGTGGGTTACAGCTCTCGGTTCCAAAGCCCTACAAATTCCTGGCTTTGCTCAGAGCATTGCTATTTTAGAACCAAAGGCTTAAGTAACTCTTCCTGTGCTGCTGTTCAGCATTTTAATTATGTGAGGAGAGTTGAGACACCCATCCTGTTTAGATATACACCACAGAGAATATTTTGCATTTCTTTTTGTCTTTAAATGTTATTTAAATGTTGGTCCCAAGGTTTCTTTGAGCCACTCTCCCCTTCTGCTTATTTATTAGCATCACATTAGACGGGGAAAAAAATCCACAAATACTTTGTGGGGGTTTTGGTTCTCATAAACCCAAGCTGTTCTTCCTGCCTATTTAAAAATTAAAATCAGTATTTTACAGAAAAGCATTCTTGCATAAAAAGGAGGAATCTAAATAAACAGAATTACTCCACTGTAAAGTGATAGGTACTTAAGTATTACAAGATGTTTTGGCATCCCCAAATTTTGAGCTGATGTTAAATAATAAAGGGCTTTTCCACGTTCAGCAAAACATTACAATAGTGGAATTCTTTAACTGTATGAAATTTGGAGTTTCAGTGACAACAGGTTTTCAATAAATCATAGAAAAACAGAAACATGCATTCTTTTGTTTTCTAAATATTTCACTGTATATTAAATTCTTAGTTTTAGAATTGGGAAAACTAAAAATAGTAACAGCAAACCTTGGACACCCACTCAGATTTTCTGAATACTTCAGTGTTTGCTTCTGTGGATCAAGAACCCAAAAGCTGCTTTTTCTTTTTTCTGAAGGAGGAAGAACCTCAGTTATTCACAAGGGTCACAGCTGTTTCTTGCTCTTTTAGGCTTTATTATCTTTAAGTTCCCCAGAAATTTACAAAAAACAAGGCAAACAATTAAGGTTTCTTTGTCTCTTTACAAAATTCCAGGCAGAGCACATAAACTAAAAAAGACAATTTCGTGTATTAGCATTTGTCCTTGGAAAAAGCCTCTTTGGAAACCTTTCCATGAGTATAATGTCAAAAAGACCCTGGAAGTTGACTCCCTGATCTGGCTTCCTTCCATTGGAACATCTAATCGCTGAAGGGGGATGTCTTTTATATTTTACACATATCAAAATCACAGTCCATTGCTCAAGGCAATAAAAAATATGTTTGAGTCAACAGCCAACTGCAATTTAACCCTCAATAAAAGTCTATTTTTGGCAAAAGGTTCACCTTTCTTTAAAATTACTGTAACAACGAGTTAAAGCCATTTCCTAAATTTGCTTTGAATGCTGTTCATAATGACGATTAAATTGTTTCATACCTGCAGCAAAGCTGTTTCTGTTCAGAGGGTTGGGATCCTTCAAGACTGATGATAAGCAGGCAAAGAGCACACAGAAAAGCCAATTTTCTCCTAGAATTCAAGCAAGACCTTGTCCATCTCCTTGAGTAACTTGTCTCTATTTTTCCAACCCGTGGCAGGAAATCTTCCAATTCTACAGCTGATGTCTCTACTCTTGATCTCCACATGCCTCATCCTCACCACAGAACTACTTGTGCATCCTTTTAGGATTAAAAAAAATGCACTTGATTCCCTGAGTGCACAGCAAGGCACTGCACTTTATCACTTCCAGCCCCACAAATAGCTCAGGCCATTACAGAACACCCTGCCAGGATAAAAAAACCCAACAGGATACAATATCCATGTACTCTGTGAGACACATCTACTCTTTACGGTGACCGACAAAAGCAAGGCAGACTTTCATTTCATTAAGAAACTGAGGTTGAAATAGCTTATAAACAAAATTCCTTCAGTGTAGCAGTTAAGTTTGAGCCATTTCCAACAGCACAACCCCTACTCAGAGCTGCCAAAAGCAGAAATTGACAGTTCAAAGGCTGACCCAGGGGCACTGGGGAAACTGGCAAGGAATTCTGACAGAAGGAAGTTGTACAAACCTCACACGTCCCTCCTGGAGACACAAGATTGGTGTGGAAGAGTTGGAGACCAGGGTTTGCCAACTTCCATGAGGAAGCAGTGCCCTGCTTCACCATCAGTTCATGGAGCCCTTCTCCCCGTCCAACACACACTGACAATCCCATCCACCCTTCTATTTTATATTAACACCCAAAATTACCCCAGAACAGGGAACACCATGGCAGCAGATGGCTGTTGGCAAAGTATCTCCCCAACACTGAACCCAAGTCCCCAACTATTCCCACAAATATATGTACTGATAAAGTGATACAGACAGGAAATAAATCCTGCTACTTCCTTAGCACTTTTTATTATTAGAACAATGTTCATTTAAAGACTCAATGGCAAATCCTGTCTGGTACATCATCACCTTATCAAAAACCTGTGACATGTGCAGAGAATGTTAAGTTATATTAAGTAAGCTGTTAACTTGCCAAAATCCAGCCTGCTGCTTTCTGCCTGCCTAAGCTGCAGCAGAGGTGGCACATTGTCAAGGGGTGGGAAACACCCTCTCCTTCCTTGCCAGAACTCCAGATCCACTCAAAACTCCACACAGCAAAAATCAAGTCAGGTGTCTCAGTCACATCAGGAACTCAGCCATCACACTCTGCTCCAGACCCACACGTACAGGCGTCAGTTTTTGGGATGTGACTGCCACCCAACTGCAGGAAGGAAACGGGCACAGTCACTACAGCTCACCTCCCTTTATTCCATTTATCCAGACACCAAAGAAAGGCTTGACGGATGTTAACAAGAAGGCAGCTCAAAAGCAAAACCAAAAGATTCCTCGAAATGATAGATATTGAAAAAGACAGAATTTACAATTTTTTGACTAGTAATCAAAAGGAGCACAAAGTTGTTCTGCACAGAAGGCAGAAACGTGACAGCACTGCCAGGGCACCATGTGGCTCCTGCCAAGGCAGTCACACATGGCATTGGTGGTTCCAACCATCAGCAATTGAGTGGGAATAATAAAGGAATACCAGAGACAGATCTTTAAACACCTAGGGAATACCTTAATGTCATTATTTAGGCATTTTCACTTGTGCTGCAGAAGGGCAAGCGTAGAAACCCAGTGTTACCTCCAGTAATTAAAAAAGCCTTCAAGGGGAGCCCTTTGCACAGCATTTCAGGGAATGAAGGTTCCAGCTAACAGCATGTCAATGCCACTTTCTACCAGGCTCCCTGGAAGGATACTAGAGATCCAGTATCTCCGGTCAGCAGGATCCCACCCGTTATTCTGAGCATCAACGAAAAAAGTGAAATTGGTCTTTTGCCTCTCTACATCTGTGAGTGATTACAGACACACACAGAGTTCATACAGCCTTGCTATCTGCAAAATCCAGGTAACTGTTCCTTTAATTTAGTCATCCACCTATTCCAGGTAATCTTTATCAGCGAACAGACATACTCTGCTTGTTCATTGAAGGGTTTTTTAGTGTGAAGAGAAACGGAAGCTTCTGACTAACCACGTGTGACTCTGAGCTACATTAAAATCACTGTATTTTCAGCAGTTTCTGAGCTGTTCACACCATCCTAAAAAAGTCTCAGCACTCCAGTCTTTCAACAGTCCACCCAATAAAGCTGATGTTGTGCACCAGGTATTCTGGAGGCATCTCTCAGCTGCAGCTGAAACCGGGCAGGATTCATCTTTTGCCCAAAATCTTGAACCTTGCAGGAAAGCAAGGCCAAAAAGCAGAAATTACCTCAAGTCTTGACAAGCTTCTTCCACGGGTCTGACTCCCAACAGAAACATGATGATGTTTTTGACACACGAGTCCCATCTGTGCACCACAAAACAACGACGAAAAGGAGGATGATGCAAAGTCTTCTCAAACAGTCACCCAAAATACAAAGAGAGCATACAGAAGCTTGATGCAAAATCCAGAAACAGTCCAGGGCAGTGCTTGGGCATCACTAAAGGTTTAAGGACTACTGGGGATTATGTGGCCAGCCACAAAGCGTCTTGTTAGAGGTCAGGACCGTTCCCTGCTGCTGGGAGGAGCGAGCAGCCTGTGAGCCTCTGGCAGAGGTTTGGTGATCCGTTAAAAACCAGGAAAGGGCCGGGGAGAGCGGAGTCAGGCGGCCGAGCGCCGGCGGATCACGAACACGCCTCGCTGCAGCTGCCCCAGGTAGATCCTCATCTTCGTGCTGTCACTGGTTTTCCTCACCCAGATCTGCAGGAGAAAAAGGGCAAAAAGAACGGGGCAGGGAGATGAATTAGGGGAGAAAAAGGGAAAACTCACAGCAAGCAATACACAGACAAATTAACTCCGTATCTTAGTGTGAGAGCTGAGCACCTCAGGGGGCACAGATCAATGAGGTTAATCCCTTCTCCCTCCCCACATGAGGCATTTGCAACCTGAGTAGAAAACAAAATAAGGTGTCTAAACTTCACCTCCTTAACTTCCTGCTCAAAACAATCCTCAAGAAAAACTACTCTTTCAAGCACCATCAGGAAAGCAGGTTCCTCCTGCTACAGTTCACAACAGAACCGTGGCACTGAGCTTTGCCTAATCAAGAATAAGTCTCTCTAGATCCACAGATCCTAAAATTATCTATCCTGGGATTTGCCCAGACAAGTAACTATTAGTCAAATGAAAAGCTTATTCTGATTCTGTTCCATGAAGCATTTCCCACAATGTACCACAGAAATCGTGTCTGGAGATAAAAGGGCCTCTCTTTTAAACGCCTGCACGGAAGGATTCACACCATGTGTTCCAGAGGACAAAGTGCTGCCACCGAGGCAGCCACTCCAGAGAGTTTTTGAAATCACCTTCAAGGTGTTTAGAGCTAAAAACCTGTACATTAAAAATCATGTCTGAGAAATTTCCTCTGCATTATACCCTTCTAATGCATTTCAACATATTTAAAAAAATACATTGAGTAAGAATCACCCAGCTCTTAGTACTGGAGTATTTTAGAAGGGAAGTCCAATATTTCCTACTGCAAATCATTATAAAGTTATGCTGGCCTATGATCTACCTAAACTCTTCCTTTTTTCTATATTAGCTACAGGCCTGGTACAGTAGATTGATCTAACTCTATTATTTTAATTATAAATTGACTTTATTAACAGGACCCCTCTATATAAAATAAATTTAGTATTTGCCTGGATTTCTACTTCAATTATTTCTCCAGAGAAATTAAAATCAACATTTAATGATAATCATCTCCCAACGGCAACATTTCCAAGGATTTGGCATGTTTTGCTTGCTAAAAGAATTCAAAAATCCACAAACTTTGAGCAACTGTAGGAAACAAACACGTACAATTTTATATTCTACCACAGTATGATGGAAGGCTACATTAGTTTTGCTAAAGTACAGTAATAACTTTTAACAAATTTTAATGCATCCATGAGCACACTACCACTGCTTTTATCTGAACACCCAACTGAGTTTCACAACTGCCACTGCAAGGGAACAGCTGTGACACAAACAGATCCCACATGCAACTCATTCTGGGGAAAATAAAGTGTTTTCCCTTAGCTGCCACAACAAATTAAAGTTCCTTTATTGGCTGATTGAGGAGAAGTGCACTCAAGTCTATTATTTCTTTCCCTGAAGTGTCTGGAATCTGCAAGCAAAGAACAAAGTGCTCCCTTTGCCCAAGTGCTGCAGGAGCTTGCAAAATGTAGGATTATCCTTCAGAAACAGAGCAAGTCTCTTCCCATCTCAAAAAGAGATTTCTCAAGTCAGTTTTACCTTGGGTTCAGCTTCTTTACACACCAGACAGAATCTATCTTTAGCCCTTGCTAGACCCATGTTTTTCCCCCCTCTCCTGACAAATAAAAGCAGCCCAGCACCTCGTTGGCACCCACAGAACTGATCACACAGCTGATTTTCGTGTTCTCTTTAGACTCCAGGTAAATAGCTTGGCTCTTGTGGTACCTGCAAAAAGAAAGAAAAAAAAAAAAACCAAAAAAAACACATGAAATCATTACTGATAAAGCTGGACAGAGTAAATGTGAAGTCTGCCTTTCTTTCCACACCACTTTCTCCATCTTTGCAAAATAGTGAGTGATCTGATCACACACACACACACTCTGCATTCAATGGTATTTTCAAATGCAGGAGGGTCTTAATTCACTGAAAACAGATTTCACAACTGCAAAGGGTAGAGGCAGAGTCCCATCCACAACCCGGGGGAACAGTTACTGACAACACACCCAGGCTTCAAGGTTTAATCGAAGCAGCCTTGCCCATTTCAGACATAGGATGGATTTCAGAAAGCAACTCCTTATTATGCCTGACAAAATATGACAGAGCAAATCACAGATACTCAGGTTATTCCCCAATACAGAACTACTAGAGCACCACCACCAGCAAGTGAATTACCCTCAGTCAGTGCGGTCTGTGCATTGCTTAATGAGACCTCAAATTTCTAATGCTGTCCTGTTTTGTGAAAATAGCCAAAGTGGTAACTAATGGGTAACTGACTTTGTAACAAGCTATAAATGTCTGCCATAAGGAGGCCATGACTAAGCATAGCCACTTCATCCCATTTAAGATAATATTTTAAGCTCTATATTGTTCTTAATGTGTTGTGTATAAAACAAAGTCTCTGAAATTTGCAACTCTGAATTGTTTCAGTCTGTGGACTCGCCTCTTTCGCAGCCCACATTTCTCCAAGTGCTGCAGTGTGCCAGCCCCAAAACCCCAGTTTCTGTTCATTCTGCCTCATTCTGTTCCATAGGCAGAACTAATTACACAGCAACGGGTGATTTGTAAGCAAATCATCTTAATCAAGCAAGCACCAAAATACTTCACAGTTATAAAAGCATGACTGTAGTTCCACCTTTCCCCTAATCATGATTTTATCTGGGCAATCCAAGCTGCAGAATCCCTGCACAAATATTCCCTCAGTAGCTACCCAGTGCAACCCCCTGCAGCCTGACTGCCATTTGCAAAATGCACGGATTTATTTAATCTTTACAGTTACTGCTGCGATAACCATACCATACATGTGGAAGTCTTCCAATGGTTTATTCCACAGTCTCATCCTACTGGCTCCTGCACTCAGAATTTTCACAGTGCTTGCTAGTAACTGGAATGAGTGTCAGCTTTGAGCCCTCCAAACATACCCATTACCCATGGGGGGATGAGGGAATAAAAAAATCCCCAAATCCTGCAACCTTTAAAACAATGGTTGGGCACAGGTGTCTTTCTCCTTCATTTTGACAGAAACAATGTCAGTGGGTTCCAGGACAGTGCAACAGCAACAACGATCTGAGCCAAAAAAATCTCAGTCTAGCGAGTCCAGATGTCATTAAATGATACCAAGGAACTCAGTAAGCTACTACAAACCCAAGGCCTCGCTAAGATGAGCCAAAAATCTCAGTCCAGCAGTGCCCTACCACACCACACTGTGAGTACTTAAGAAAGAATCTTGATACAATCAGCAGGAGTGCAGGAGATACCAGGGCAAACAAAAGCTCTCAAGTATTATCTGTGCCCACACAGACAATGAAGTATTTTTTCCCCACTTTCAATTTTCGATTATCAGTGAATTCCAAAGCTGATGACACACACGTCAGAGGCTTCATTCAGCCCTTGGATTTCACATCATGAATTACTCTCCATCAGGAAATTAATGCTAATTGTGCACAGAAAAGGCAAAGAACCAAGTCAGCAGTGTTTCACTGAAGAGTTGTCTCAGCTGTCTCACGCTCCACGCTCACAGAGACAGGGCAGCTGAAGGCACAGCACCCTGGTGCATCAGCTGCCTGGTCAGGTCTCACCCTTTTGCCAAGTTTATATATCTAGACAGGGATAGAATTGAGGAAATTACCTCAGATGAAAAATGCAATGCAGTTTAAGTTGGCTTTCAAGAAAGCAAAGAGCCAAACAACTCTCGCTGTTGCAGCAGGTAAAACACACCAAGTGAGGCAAGCAGAAATAACTCCATTTCCTGCTATAAAATATTTTGCTGAAAGGACAAGATTTCCAACAACTCCATCAACTCCATCAGAAGACTGAAAGAAATCCCTCTGCATTATTGTACACAGCAAAGCTAAAAGCAAAAAGAGGGTTGCTTTACAGTGAACTGCGGTTTAGGATTTGCTGGGGGAACACAGAGCTCTGAGGATAAAATACTGAGTCTAATTCCACATTCACCTGAAATACTCCACTTGGGAGACATGTGTGAAATGTCTCTGCAAGACTTCAGGGGGTTCATTACTGGCCTTAAACATTCCCTGTTTTCAGGTAATTGTCATGCAGGGTTGCATCAGGGAACAGAGAAAGCCATTCCTGGGCTGTCAGGTTTAGGATTTCTGTGCATGCCATCACACTCTATGCACCTTAGGAAGAACTACCCTCCCCCTACCAAGAGTTACTTCATTATTTTAAAACACCAGCTACTTTGCACAAGTACTATTACCATCAATCAAAAGAAATCTAAGCAGGATTATTACAACCAAAAAAAATGTAAAATACTGGTCTTAAAACAGCCTAAGAACAAGGCAGCCAGGACAGACAACAGCTAGAATTCCTGACAGCGAGACCCCCATGACAACTGAATTCAGCAAGACGAAAATATCTGTTAAGCGGGTTTTTTTTGTCCCAGCTAGATACCCTTCAGAGAGAGCTGGTGCTTTGGTGAGATTCATCGGGACTCACTGAAGCTCCTCCAAGTTTAAATTTAATGGCAAGTTTTGAGCTTTACTGACAGATTACTTCAGACGTCTTTTTTTTTCCCCTCTTTCTTTTTTTACTCATGAACACTTTTCAAGTACTCCATATGCTTCAAAATTCTGAAGAAGAGTTTATTCATCCAAATATATCCTGGGGATAGTCACTTTACACACAAGTAAAATTTATGAAAGCAAAAAAAAAGCACTTGATGAATCTGTGGAATAAGTAATCTGTTCAGTTCTTATCTGCTTTACACTTCACGGATATTTAAACTGCAGGAAGCAGCTTTTATGAGAGCTGTGTACACTAAACTCTCCATTAAACTGCAGTCAAAAGGAAAAACTGACCAAGGTGATGGCTGTGTGAAAAACCAGCTCCACACCTACTTCTGTGATAAAATTACAGCCTCATCATGTGTTATGTTGAGGCACCAGAACACTTAGGTAGGCTACAAATAAGCAGATGACTCGCAAATTATTTTCTGTTCAAGGAGTTCAAGATTGCCCCCTTGATTATCCAGGTTTGCAAGTCTCATGGATTAAGTTTAAGATCTACTAAGACTCCTCTGCAGAATTTAATATTTTCCTTGTGTTTTGTGAGGCTTGTACAGCTGTATGGCCATAAAACTCAACAGAGATAAATCCAATCAGCAATTCTGAAGTTGCCTCTCCCAGGTGGGTTTGATCTTTAAAGGTTATTTGGATTTATTAGAAGCATTTTTCATCCTGAGCAGCTGGTAGACAACATTTCTTCTGCCACCTTGTGGAATGCTTGGAAAACTGAACCTCGGGAATGGGAGCGTTGCTGACAGCAAATCATGGAGTGTCTGTATCCAAGCTGGGCAGCTTCAGTTACATCCCACTGTGGCTGCTGCTAGCTCTCCTACCTCATATTAGGTTGGACTTCCTAAGTGCCACAGTGGGCCACGGAAAAGATTCAAGTCTCCTTTTATTGGAGCCACCAGTTATCTCTGAAAGCCTACACGGTGTAAACACTCCATCATCACCTCTGCTTTACTGGACCAATGCTGAGCCTGTGCAGGGAGCAGCGAACCTCTGCACAAAAGCATTTTGCCCACCAATTCTTTGATCAAAGCCATTTCTCTCTGCAGCCACTGCCTCCTCACTACTCAACGTTCAGATTGATGAAAACAGAAATTCCCCAGGCCTCACCATCTCTTGTCATAGTAGAGTTTTCCATCTTCTATCCGAGCTTCAAATCGCTGTGCCGGAGACTCTGCTGGTGTAGCTGGGAGGTGCTCGGGAGAGGAGGGGGAGGCTGGAGACAGGAGAGACACTCTGGTTAAAGACCAGCACGTGCCCATCACACAGCAGCACCTCTGACTGCAAAACTACAGTTAATAAGGTCATGTGTGCAGAAATAACAAGCAGAGAAAACAAAACCTCAAATATCCATCAAGAAAATGTTGCCGATTTACCGCGGTCCGAGAGGAATAATTGCACGAAGTCTGTTCAGAGGATCATGAGTGAGCCGTAGGAGGCCATCTGAGGCCATTAGAGGCCATTTATTAATTAATTTCTGACAGGTTTAAATACCTTAGTTCGCAAAGATCGCATAAGATCATTGGTCATTGACCACCCACCTCTCATACTGATTGGCTAAAACTCACAACACCCATTCAAAAATATTTTTCTAGTTAACATCATAACAAAGTCTGAAAAACAAGTTGCAGGTGCAAGATAGAAAGTTTGGTTTACAAAAACCTTAACAGTGTTTTCCATAGTTTCTATGAGAAAAGTAGAGTTCTCATAGTAGCATTTTACTGAAGGATTTCTCTGCTAAAGGCCTTTCAGCATCTACAGGAAAATACTATACATTGTGATGAGTAACTCAACCTCTGCCTTGAGTTAAAATATTCACTGAAATACAGCATTTATCTGGAAAACCATTTATGGGTAAGTGATGGACAATATGTCCTTGATTCTGTTTTAGTTACAATCCAGAGTTAATTACTTAAATATGGTTAAAATTACTGAGGCAAGTTAGTGCCACTCTGTCTTGAAATAAAGTGTACAGGCACATCTAGAGAGCTGGAGGCATAAATCCACAAGTGGTCGATCCCTCAATGGACCTGACAAGTAGACAAGGTGCCCAGGTGCACCTGAACATAATGGAAAACCTCTTTTCACAGCTGGATTGTCCCATGCCCACGTGTTTCAGCCACCAAAGATGCACATGCCCCCCCCCCTTCCCATCCCTGACCAACATCAGCACCCCACAAAGAAAGGCAAATCCACAGCCAAAATGCACAGCCAAACATCTACAATACCATTCTCTGTTCAGAACAGCACCCCTGTCAACAAGTTCCAATGCATCTGTAACTCACCTGGTCTCTTGGGTGATTTAAGCTACATGGGAAGAGAGCAAAGCAGTGTTAGAGATCTGACAGGAGCCACAGAAGCTGCAGTGATCATTTCAGATATCTTACTTTCCATGCTCTGAATATTTCTATTTTAAATGCTCTGTTAAGTGGCATAACACATAACCAGAGCAGTGTGCTATAAACAGCCAAAGGTGCAGATAATCAGTATAATGATACAAAAGGCCAAAAACCTGAACTTCAGAGCACTCAGATAACCCATTCAAACAAGTCAAACCCATCTAGCACACTATTTTTGAACATGATACAACATTTCTCAGGGTACACAAAATATAGGAGATAAATCATTAGAGAAACCTCAACAGCTGGCACAAAACCAGTGTTTCACTACCATCCTCAAATGTCTTAAGGAGCAGCTTATATTCTAAAAAAATTAGATAAGCCTTCAAGTGTTCAGCAAGAAAACAGTATGTTAATCAAAACTAGAAAAACTATAAACACACACACTGCCCCCTATCCAGCTTGCTGAAATATTGTGACAGCAGGGAGAAAAAACAATTAATAAAAAACCAACCCCACACTAAGGCCTAAACCAAAGGCAGCCTATGGTCTCCCAGAAAAACACACTGACGTCTGTTCAGCCACAAGGAAGAAACTCCTTAACATAACTCATCCCTCGGTTCAGACAAAAGGTAACATTTTTAGATGGCAGTCATTCTAATTAGGTTAATTAAACCTCAGTAAAAAGAAGGAGATACCATCTCACTAAATCTTTTATTGTGCTACTTCAAAAAGCCTACAGGGATGAAATAGTCCCACATCTCAAAAAGGAACATAAAAGAGAGCTCTGTTCTCTTCAGGGGAAAGCATTTGCCTTCTCTTTAAAACAAAGAAATAGAGTCAAGCAACAATTCCTACCTTATTCAGCGTCCTTAGGTCCTCCATTATTTGCTCATCAGTCAACAAATAATTTAGCTGAGGTATCCAGAATTAAAGTTCCCATAAACTCTTGACAAGTAAGGCTAAAAATTAAAGGTCAGTGACATTTCACTTGACTAAATGTAAGCCAAAAGGTTTCCAGGATTCCAATAAATGTCTTACTCAAGCGGGTTTTTTTTTGTCAGAGGAATTAATACAAGTCCAACCCCACTGTCTTAGCAGCAGAATGCAAAATCGTTTTAACTTATTCAGGCACAACCATCAACGAAAAACCATTAGTGCACTGACACCGACTTCATGGAAGGCATCAAGCACCAGCATTTTCAGTGTTTTTCATCTTGTATTTCCGTGAAGAATCTGTGAGCTGAAACAACAGACTCACTTCAGGTTTTTACAATGAAGCTAAATCCCACCTAAACCTAGTTAAATAAAACCTTGTGTGGCTGGGGATAAGAGCCTACAATGCACCTGAAAACAAACCCAAAACCTCAGAAAACAGAAGTTAGTGTACTATAGTCTTATTAGAAGTCTGCTGTACTTCTGTTTCTTCATAACAAGCGTTTAGCCAAAAGCATTCAAAGTATTAAACTAAAGTTAACAATTACTGGGCTGCATTTCAAGGATTTTGGTTCTGATGGACTTTAATCCTCTCCCAGTGAGCAAAGGCAGAGACTTTCATACTGTGGCTGCTGTATCACGCTCAATTAGCAGGTCACGTTCACCATGAAACTCATTTATTTTGGATGAGATAGGGGCACTAATAAATTTTTTTTTTTCCCTGAAAGAGTGAACACAATTTCCAACCAGAAAGAGGTTAATTGAAACCAGAGATGCTCATGACCATCCTGCATGAACTCCCAAAGTTCAAGGTTTGATATTGCCTTCAGAAAATGAGAGTCACTCTGATAAGTTTTTTTTTTAATCTAAGACATAAAAGTTTAGAATCTTATAACAAGCCTCTGCAAAGCAATATCCTTGCCTTCCTCTCCAGGTGAATTTGATATACAAACAGAAAAAGTGCCTATCATCACAGAGGAGCTAAAAACCTATTTCCAGAAGCCAAGGAACATTTTAATTCTGAGACATGCAGCAAGGCAGATCCGAAGGATTACACACATGTTTTTCTGTCTCTTGTGATATGGGAAAACAAGATGAATCTTCATCTTTTCTTATTCAAAGAACAAATCTAGCACTCCTAGCTTTTGCTATGCATCTCTCGATTAGAGATCTGAAGCCTTTATCAGAAATGGAAAAACTAGTTTGATATGACAAATACGATCTTTCTGGTAAATGCTTTGTCACGTCTTGAAATGAGAAAAGCTTTGGCTCATGTAAAAAGCCATTTACTATCTATGGAATCAATTATCTCAGCATATATATATATGAAATGGTCTTTTACAGTTTTTCTTTTGTGAAATAAATTGCCTGTAGAATTCAAACTATTCTCACTGACAAAAAAAAAATTATCTCATGATACCGTAAGGTTTAAGTTAGGATACCAAGGGATCTCCAAACACTGGTTTCTATATATGTATTGTATTATATAACTGCTATGCTGCTTTAGCACACATTATACAGGACAATTGTGCTTCAGTATTTCCCAGGTTAAAATCTGAACCTGGCATTTAATTTCATTTTCCTTGCTGTACAAAACAACAGAGGTGTGGGTAGCACAGTAGCTGCAAACCCAGCAGTGACTCCATGAAAGGATATCAGGGGCAGGTTTCCTCCTCTTGTCTGGGATAGGAACTGGATCATTTGGTCGCCGTCTCAGTTTCCTTGTCATAATAGGCTTCACTTCCATTGAATCTGTAGAGTAATGAAGTTGGAGAGCTGATAAGACCAGAGAGAAAGGAGTAAGCAGCAGCAGCTTTCTACACAAGGCACAAGGAAAATAATCTTTCCTCTTTTATACAACATATTGGATTTTTTTTTTTTTTTGTGGTAGCTTCCAGCATGGAAGTGCTGACAGTGAATCCAAGTTCTCTCTCCCATCAGGTCACTGTTCAGTGCTGCAATGCCATGGTTACAGCTGCTCCAGGTACAGATAAGCAGCACAATGATGCTACAAGGATTCAAGGCAAATTCCTTTCACGCTAATGCTATCTGCTTGGGAACACAGCATTTAAAAGGCCAAGTTCATGGAGTTTTTTCCCAACCCAAATTGGATCATTAATAACATGTAAAACATCAGGTACAAATCAATTGCTCTCTCATCTTCAAGGCAGAGAAACAGCTTTGTCAAAAGATTAGAGAAAATTTCTGCATTGAAGACTGATACAAGTCTGCTGGAGTGATTTCAAACAAGCAGTATTTAAATTCAGATTATCTAAGAATGATTAATGAAATGAGCCTAATTAATAACAAACAGAGTGGCAGTTGACAGGAAGTAAACTGCAGCATATGCACTGAGGAAAAAGAAGAAAGTCTGTTAAAAACTTAAACACCAGTCTCATCACCAAGTAATTACCTGAACTTAGTTTGTCCAAATGGCTACAGGTAACCTTTACTGAACAACTTCACTGAAACTCTCAACTCATTCCTTAAGTCATGAAGATATGTTGAACCGGCAGCCAAGAGACCACGTCATAAATGCCAAACACATCATCCCACTTCCCTTTCTATGTGCTGAGATTTATTTGCTCATCTCTAAGCATCCCTGAATCACACCCTGGGTAGGCACTTCAATCTGTGAAGCCCCTTTGGCTCCCTCTAGACACTAAAACCTTGAGCAGCTCTGCATGTGGAAAATACACCTAATTCCTTCTCTGCTCATCTCCAGGGTGAACAAAGACGACCATGAGACCAGACTTCATAAATAAATAAAAGAAGTTACCAGGGAAACAACATAACTCAAGCTGATTTCCAGTCCACATCAGCCCTAAGAGTTTGTATTAAGCCAAGAGCACCATTTAATACACCAAAAAAGGGTTTAATTCTTACTTCTGAGTATTGATTATTAGTTTATATAAAACTAGTAGATACTATGCAAGAAATGTATGAAGGGTGTAACTCATGGACAGGCCTCAGCAACAAAACCAACATTATCAGTCCATGAAGTGAGGGAGTTGCTCTCAGAGCATCAAATCAGACTTTTGGTTCAGTATCACAGCAACAGAATTCATGAGGAATAATTAACCCCTGACTTGGCTCCCCCTGTGTCCATTACCACAGAGCACTGCAAAGCACCAAGGGTACCAACTGTCTCAAAGGAATCCGTCCACTTAATATAAATTTTCTAGAGCTGGGACACAAATGTAACTCACAAATCTATTTTTTTCTGGCTTTAAGCAGCATATTTCAACCTTTACTGTTTGGCTTTCTTCTTGACCACCCACTCCTGTAGGAAGACGAGGACACAGCTTTACAAGCTGGCATCACTGGTTAGGTCAATATTGTGACACATCTCAGTAGTTTTACTGCTAGATCAGGGAACCAAATCAGCCTCTTTCCCTGCATATAAGCAAACCCATCATCCACTCTGCTGCTCCACTGGCACTGCTTGATTCACCTGGTAGCAATTCAAGTCACTGAATTTTGAGCTGCTTTCTCCACTAAAAGACCCTCAATTTGTGTTCTGCCCCTCTTGGCACTTCCCACCAGCTGTCTGTGTAAACCAGGACTGCCACCTTTACAGCTCTTTTCCTAAGCAGGAGCAGAGTGGATAACACAGAGGACAGGTGCTTATCTTCTTTACCTCCTGTTAATTCCATGGTTAGCTTTTCATTCTCAATCATCTTCTTCTTCTCTTCCAACTCCGCTATCAGATTCTCCTTAAGCTCAATTTTCTTATCTTCAAACTCCTTTGCTGCCGCTTTCTTTTCCTTCACATAATTTTTCTCCACCTGATCTGTCTAATGCAAAACCAAAGAGCAAGAAGGTTAATTAAGGACTCAAGTTAATGACATCGCAACAGCTTTTCAAATGTTTTATTGATCAGCTTTTCAGTTCAAAACCAGTGTGAGTTCCAAAGATTATCAATACTCACAATCTACAGAAAAACATCTAAATAGGACTCAGTGCTATTATATTGGCAAAAGATTTATTTGTAATAAGACATTTTAATATTGCATAACAAATCAAGTCTCTAGCAGAGAGCTCTGCAGATTTATAAACAGCACTTATCACCTTAAACACCCTTTCTAGACCAGCCCAGTGCATAGCCAGATACAAGAGGCCAATAGCAAATATTTAGTTCTATTTTAACAACGAAGTGCAGAAGTTACTTGAGGTAATACCAGCAGTAAGCTCTACTACATCTCAAGAGTAACAAGCCAGATTGAGGAAGAAAATTTCTTTTAAGCCTTATGGGAAAACAAGCCCAAATACTGGTTGAGAAAACAAGGTTCATGCTTCTTCCATCTAATTAATGCATATTTTTGATAAATTAAGAGTACTTACTTCCAGCTGCAGGAACAGTTCTGAAACACAAGAAAGACTTAATTTATTACTTTCGAAGCTGCACAAAATTACTTCCTCAACATTTTAAGCCATTGAATATTGCAGCCAAGACAGGTAGTGAACCAAATAAGGCACGTACTTATCCAACCTCTACTCTGACTTTACAGCTTTATGCTGAAAATAAAGTGGCTATGAAAACGTTCTACAAAAATACACTGTTACTAGAGGTTTTTTACAGATTGTCACCACACTGAAAAGCTTCCACTATTGCACACTATTCAGTTCAGCTACTATTCCCAGAAGTATTAAGCAGGCAGTCCATCTTTCTTCCAGTTTAATTACAATCAAATAATAATAGAAACTTGAAATATGCAGCTAAATATTCAAAGTTTTAGCCAACTTCATGAATCTCAGCGGTAAATGGTTCACAAATAATTCTGCAGCTGTCAGAGGCTCGATCTACTCAACTCAAATATGTGATTTCAGGCTGGTTAAGCCTGGGGCAACAAGGGAATTTGTTGTGCAGCGCTGAGGGTTAAGTGCCAATGTATGGCAACGATTAGTTCAAGTCAGGCCTATGGAGGAGGTGAGTGGATTTCCGGGAGCGAAACAGTCCTGCTGCTGATGCTTGTGCCATCTCTAACAACTTGACATTAAGCAGGATGGGACCCTTCTTGCATTTCTTGCAGGAGTAATGCCCAAACCAAAATTTTTACTCGAAATAGTGGCAACAAAAGCAAACTAAGGCCCCTGATCAGCCCTCAAGTCACCACATTTCACCAGCATATTAAGCTTTGGTAATACCCGAAATAGTAAAAACTTGTGCAAAGATCTCAAGCTTCAAATACATTTTGGAGAAGGCTTTAGTAGCAACACTGTATTACTCGATTATTTAAAAAAATAAATTAAAAACCAGTAATAAATATATACCAAATATAAGAATAGTGCAATAAAACTCAAACTTTCTATTTGCAAAGCACAGAAGCAGCACCGTGTAGATAATCAAATACAGCTAAATCTAAACTGTTGTTTTAATAAACCTCAGCATGGCAAGGACAAAGATAAAATACTCTTATTCCTGTAATACAAGGCAGATGGATTTTTTAATCATAAAATTAATCATAAAATTCCAAGTGATTTGGCAAATTCCACCTGCCCTCCTGTGGAAGAACTCTGCTGTTGCAGCACTGCTCGTGGCCAGCCAGAAATACCAGTTTGCACTTAGGCTTAATTTTATCAAAACAGCCCAGGCTTGCCAGGATGCAGCTCTAGTGAATACGATAAGTCTTTGTGAAGGTCTTTTCCAACCTAAACCGTTAGTGAAATTCATCTCAGGAGACAGATTCCTGTCACCGAGTTGTTCAAACCACTTCAGTTCCTCAAGCAAATCCTTTACTTTCCCAAGCACTTTCAGAAATACAAAATTGCTTTCTTTTTCTACAGCAGGAGCAGCTACATTTCATATTCCCACATAATGCCTTCTATAAAAGGCCCTGCTTCAATAGCCAAGGTAAGAAACTACTTGAAAGTGAACAAGAGAGTGAGGGCAAGAACATGGGTCTGATTCCCAAGCCATTCCTCTGCAGCAACACAATAAAAACACCCAGAAGGATGAGTACTGGGCACTTTAAAAATTAACTTGGACCTTTGCTCCTTGAAACAAAGCAGGACACAAGGTCCAGGCAGCCCATTCCATGTCACAGTCATGCAGAACAACAGTTTCCAGCAGCAAATCCTCTGTATTCATTGTTCCAGGGCATAAAACAGATCTTTGGGAAATCACGCGCTCCTAACTACCCACTCCTGCAAACTGAAGGAGACAGGGCACCCAAAGGCTTCAGCAAGGGCCACAAGACAAAAAACCAAAGTGGGAGACTGCGGGTTAGGCAGATAAAAATGAAATAATATTTTCACTTGCGCTGTTTTACCCAAATGAAGACTAAAACTGTTTATCAGTCAGCAAACAATGCTGATCAAGGGAAGAAAATAATCAAAGTAGATCCTGTCATGTTTGATGGACTCTGAAAAAACCCTAATATGTACCCAAAGATCCCTTTGCTCCAGAAAGTAACTTCTCTTTAAAAGGGCAGAATTACCTCTTTTTTACCTCAGGTGTTATACAAAACACACATTTAAGTTATTTGCAGTGTCTTAGAGAGAAATTCCACTTACCTGCATTTCGTATCCTTTCTTTGTACTGCTGGTCCAACTTTTTCATCCTTTTCTGATATTCCTGAAGAGTACCTAGTGGAAATAAATTGTAGATTCCCATTGAATTTTTTTCCCCCAAGTACCGAATATCCTCAAGGAGCCATATACCACTCAAAGCACATTCCCTGCTTTTGTAAAAAGTGGATTACTCCTTTTAAGAAATATTTTAGCACAGAGGCTTAACTACAAGTGGATTTAAGATGGAGAAAAGATGGGAAGTAGCTGAATTTTTAACTCTGCAGAACAGATGAGAGCCAACGTGCAGTGAAGGATGGTGCTCACATCTTTCAAAAGCCCCCTCCTTCTATGACATTTGGAAAGTGCTGAAAATAAAACCAAAGCTACTCTTCAAAGCTTACCCTCCTGCAATTGCTGTAACTGCCTCTTCAGAGATGCCAGTTTGTCCTGATACATCCTGCAAACACAGCATGAAACTTTAAACACCAAGCATATGTAGTTTATTCCACCATTTTTTTAAGTTACATGTTTACACAGAAACAAAAACTTTTCAAAACTTCAGGAAACAACTACAAACTAGAAGAATTTTATTCAAATCAAAGGTTCTCATTCTGTTTTAAAAATTCTGGCACTTCTTTGGTTCTACAATGGACTTACAATTTGGGATAAAATAGGATTTTTTTTTTTATGTTGAAATTTAAAATGACATTTAGATCTACAAATACCAGAAACTTCACAGCAGAATCATTCTTCCAGTATGTCAAGTTTTATTACCTGTGTATTAGCTCCCCACATTATTAAAAAACCCACCAAAGTCTATTTCTGGTGCTGCTGCAAACTTGCCTCTCTTTTACCACACATCTGTGGGTTAACACTGGCCAGGTCTTCCTCACTTGTAGAAAAACAGGTCTTTGCCAGTAAGCAAGAACTCAAAATACTGGAAATGCTCCTAAACACCATGAGGAGAGTATTTCAAGTCTCCAAAAGTCCAATTCTGGTTCGGGACTAGAATTCAATTGTTTAAGGCATTAGGATAGGCATCTTACTTTTCCTTAGCTTATCTAAAGCAGAGCCTTCACTTTATTTAAAGGATCTGTCTGCAGCAGGATCCATTTGCAGCTGCTCCCAGAACTCATAATTATTTCTTTGCCCAAAACAGCAGCAGCCCTTAGTTCCCTGAATTTACGTAGGACAGAGAAAGTAACTGGGAAGAGCAGAAATACAAGTGTATGGACTCATGAGCTATTCCATTGGGGTAAGCACTTAAAACTCCCAATCTTGGCCCAAAACTTTGCCAAGTTTTAGGCCAAGTAACACCCCCAAAGCCACAAATAAATAGAACGTCACCTTATTTGCAATTGGAATGGGTTACTTACTGTTCTTTCATTTCTACAAAGTCCTCCTCCTCGTGCTTTGCCAGGTCTGTTTCACTGGCATCCTCAGTGTCTAAATGAGGCAAAAACCAACTTGTTCAAATTTAAAAAGTATTTTAAAAAATCCTAAACTAAGTAGTAAATTATGTATAAACAAGGAAACAGGCAAACTTAAAAAATCCCCAAACCTCAGGCAATTTAATTATCAAAGACAGAACCTGAGAGATGAATTCAGGAGTGAAATGAAACATCTCAGCTTCCTGCAACAGTGAGTTTTGCAGTGCAGCTTTACATCAAGTCTGAACAACTTCAACTTCAGAGAGCCTGGGAATTTCTTCCCATTTAAGACAACAGGCTCTACATTAACACTCACACACAGGTTAGAAGACACAAACAGCCTAAAGACCCTGAAAGACATTTCACAAACTTGTTACTAGAGTTCCACCCACTCAGTGCTGCTTGGGTTGACCACAAAGGTCTCACCAAAGAGAGCAGTTACTGGCTAGGATCTGAACTTCTCAGCTACACTTCACAAAGAAGTACTTCAACATTCAAACAAATACCAGCACTGCCATAAAGATAGCTGCATTTTACAAATAGTATAAACTATAAATAAAGTAAATCACTGTGGGATTGCTGGTTTTCTGCTAAGACTGTTCAGGCTTCTATTTATAACACATGGGTAGCCAAGAACGCATTACCTTTTCAAAGAGGGGTCAGTGTGTCCAGACTTTATAGGGTACAGCTGAGAAACCTAAACCACAACTAATTCCTTACACATGGAAAGGGGGCCTAGCCCCTTAAATTAAACTTTTATCAGATTTTTCTTCAACTACAAACAAACAGTTTAAGCTTAAGATAAAATTTAACATGCCAAAGACAAACAAAGAAGTTTAACTGCAAGAAACGTACTTAAGTGTCTGGGCCACCACAAAGGACTTCCATACTCTGTTGGGAGAGCCCTCACTGACTCTGTCACCCTCTGCATCTTTAACATCATCCCATCCATAACCAGGCCACAGGGGATGGAGGGCTCTGCTGCCAGCAACAGCCACTGTCCAAGAGTTCTTCTACGTCCCCCTTATCTGTTATTTTACGGCCTCTATACTCCAGGATACTCTGGGTTTTACTTAATTTCTTCTTCTCCCCCGCTCTCTGGTTCTTCTACTGTCACAGCCTCCTGCACTGCTATACTTCTCGCCACACTTTCTCCTCTCTCAGCCGCCTCCTTCCCCCTCCAAACTACCATCGGAAATAGAACCAATATACTGGATTTCTTCACTGTTTTCACCCTGCTGTCCCACTCAATCCCCCTGCTCAGCGCTCTCTCGTGTCCCACTGCCTCCTCCTCACCTGGGAAGCCACAACTCCACCTCTCCAGTGGCTTCGCTGTTCTACTCTTCCGCAGGGAACCGCTGCAACCTGACAGGTAGGTCCTTGTTTCCTTCGGGTGTTCTCGCCGCTCCGAACCCTTTAAGCACCCCGCCCTTCCCCAGACACCGTGCGGAGCGGTCCCCTCCATCCCACACC